>JAUZNJ010081413.1:3689-23943 GCA_034780135.1 Jordanella pulchra | reverse complement strand
AGTTATTCATTTTTAACCACAATGAAAAATCAAGTTAAATGAAAAATGTAACACGTCAGCTGTTAACCCAAAAGGGATGTATGTAAAAGAGTATACCACTCATACAAATTAAGTACAGACACATATATCATCATCTATGTTCAAATTTACTAAAAGTAATTTCCCTGTTGCAAGTAATTATTCTATTAAAGGCCAATCTACTTAACTAGAACACAGAAACTAAGATGGCAGTAAAACAACGAAAAGGGAGGAAAATAATAAACCTTGATAACAGATAAACTATTGATCAGCTTTAGCTAAAATTCCAATAATGAAGGCAGACCAGTAGTAGGTGTGAAATAATTACAACTTTTGGTCAATTTGGAACATGGAAGCAAGGATGTGACAAACACAAATAGTCAAATTATTATTGAATGACTAGAGTTAGAAATAAAAAGTAGAGGGGCCAGAGTCCAGCCTTATATGACTCATAAAATGTATACCAAGGTCAAAACTTAAGGAGAACACAAAGTCCAACTTAACAGGTTCAATTTTACAGGTCACACAAAGCACTTAACAGAAATTCAAAGCAAAAATCCCTCTGGAGTGAACATAAAGCATTCACAAATCTGCTTCTAAGATACCTGCCTGCACTGACAATGGTAGGAAAATTATCAAACGAAAAGAAAACAAACAACTTTACTGTTTATCGTCGTGTTTGCTTGGCAAAAAATTAAATATAAGCAAATCAGCTTTTTTGTTTTTAATTAATGTATTTTCCCTTGATTTGAGTAGGTATGTGGAATAGCTTTCTAATGGAATAAGATCATTTATGTTTGAAGGTCACATTTTAAGCAAAAATTACCTTATAAATATTTTTTAACAATCATATGTGTCCTGAAGCCTGTGTATGAAATTCACAAATGAAAAAAAAAATGATTTCCACTCACTTACTGCCTTACTCCCCCTCTCAGCTAATGTGTGCTTAAAATGCTCTGTTTCAAAATCCTTTCCGAGGTAACGTCATTTGGGGAAAACACTCCACCTTCATCTGGACACGTCCTCTAACAGGCGCCATCTTTCTGCTCAGCGACACCCAGCATCCAAAGAGACATGGCTAGGCAAAGAGCTAAGCTAAGAGCTAAGCACAGTGGCTGGTCTGTTAATGGCTGCATCAACTGGTCAAAAATCTGTTTTACTACCTTCATCTGTGCCCCTAAAGACTCAGTGGAGGGTTTTTGTTTTAGATGGAAATCTATCTTCCAAACATCAGCAGATTTTGCATCCATGTGCAGAGCATTTCCCAACTGGGATTGTTTTCACAACTGTACAGTTACTCTGGTCAATCAGCACTACTCAGAAATCAGGCAATTTTTACGTCATCGGCCACAACAGACTACCAGCTGGTCGTTACGAAGACAACCGACATCAAGCACCGATCATTGTGTTGTGGATGAGATTTTCTCTTAGTGGACACTCATCTTTGCTCCATCTTTGCTTTAGTCAGAGTGGCCAAATTGATACAAATTAACCAGACCCCCTTCTAAGGGAAGATGGCCTTCTGAGCTCAGACAGAAGCAGCGAGGTATCAGTGTGAGAGAGCACCATAACTGGGATGAGGCGGCCAGTCGTGCTCTCCTAGAGCTAAGAAACCCCATGAGTAGATTGGAGGAGCCTGTCAGGGAATGAGTGCACAAGGGTGGGGAGATAAGGAAGTTTAAGAGGAGAGTGGAGTAGCACTGTGGAAGATTGTATAGGTCCACAGGGGAAACAGAATACTGAAGGTTTGGGGGAGGCTCCTGCTGGGTGGGAGAAGAACAGTGATACTGTTGAGAAGGCTTCCAGGGAGAATAACCAGGGAGAGGCTAAGCTCAAGGCTAGCCTCTAGAGTCCAACTGCTGGAGGTAGAAGAATGAAAGTGGGGGATCAGAGGAGCCTGCCGTGCAGCCGGATGGAGGAGAGAAGGTGACTGCTGGCAAGTGTCTGCGCTGGAGATAGGACCACGAAAAAGTCCTTCTGGGGTTAAGTTAAGAGCCTTCCTGCTTCCACCTATGTAAACATTATTTTCTCCATCTTCCATTTGTTTTTTAAAAAGCTTGTCTCCGCCTTCTTCATTAAAACAGTTGTCAAGTCATGACCACTTTTCTAATTACTTTCTAATTTCCCATTGAAAAACAGGATTATTCCGTATTAAGAAGAAATGTTTCATGCTCTTTGTTGAGATGAGTTAAGTAAGAGTTGTCATAATTTCTGATGGAATAAAAAAAGTTATTTCGTTGTTAGTAACAACATAAATTAATGGCTATGAGCTGTTATCTGGTGCCTTGTCGCTCATAATATATCATAGTAATAATGGTGTAATGTCGAAGCTGCAGAGACTGCTGGGAGATTAACACATCTGTGAAGATTCTCAGTCATCCAGGTCATGGTCAAGCTTGGAAAGTCCAGTTTAGGCAACTGGAAAACATCATATCTAGTTGACTAAACTGAACTTTCCAAATGTGATCCTAATGAACTGCACACTATGGCACAACGCAATGACCATAAAGAGGCAGATTGATAAGAATGGTGTGAAAGAACCGGACAGGTCTGCACAGACATCTGACCTCAGTTCAATAAAACACACTTGGAATAAATTACAATACAGACTGGAAGCCAGTACTTCTAATCCAACATCAGTGTCTGGCCTCAACAATGCTCATCTGGAGGAATGGTCAACATTCCTTTAAACACTACAAAATTACTTGGGTAAGGAAAGTTAAAACTGTAATGGCTTCAAAGTGTCAGTCTAAATCATATTAAATCATTTGGTTCAACAGCAGGATGGCACTTAAGTAAGATGCAAAAAATTAATACTTAAAAAACTGATTTTTACTTGTTCCGGTTGCTGATTTCCTGATATAGCTTATGCACCTATTCAGTTAAATAATCTCTGCATAAAGCCATCTGACTCAAATATTTCATTAAATTTTATGTAAAAGTGCAACTCAAGCTAAATCAGAACAAAGTGAATTAAATATAACAAATAAGTATATTCTGCATTCTAAAACAAAAATATATTAGATCTGCTACACCTGAATTGGATGATAAATTGACTGAATGTTTTCTTTCAAGCAGATGAAACAGAGGAGATGGTGTTTGAAGATGAGTGACTCATCAAAGTGGAATATGTGAAAAATAAAGCCCTCAGCAGGAGTGTCTGTTATAGATTTTCTTTTTACTTTAATGAAACCAGAATAATCACCATTGAATGGAGACTCTAGCTTATAATTACCAAAAATACTAAAATACAATTAAATTAACCCACACATGTGTCACCTTTATTGAGGAACAGTTATTTAGAAATTAACACCCCACTTAGAAACAAGCAGATTAGTTAAACATACTTTATTCACTTATTTGAATGTGTCATCTTTTCAGTTCAGATCACAAGCATTCATTACACCCTCCAACAGGCCATTAATACAATTCTTAAGGTAACTGCAGATCAGGGCAGGTATATTCTTCCACAAAAAACAACAGGATCCAAAATAATTTATATACAGTTCTTTAAAAAAAAAAATAAAGTTTTGTCACATTTTGTCTCATTAAACCTAAAACTATTTTATTGAAGTCTTAGATAAAAGACAAACACAAAGTAGTATTAGGTGTGAAGTGAATAAAATTTAGACTCTTTTACAAAGTGTTTTAACTGATCAAACATTTTGAAAACACATCTGTATGCCTTCAGCCTGTTTTACTCCGAAATAACTTATAGCAACTGACTGCCTTCAGAAGTCACCTACATTTAATAAATCCACCCTGCAGAGATAGAGAATTGCAACCTCTTCATATAGAATCTCATTCTTTCGGCCATGATACAGATTTTATGACCATAGGTGAGGATATGAATGCAGACCGACCAGTAACCGTGCCTTTTGGCTCAGCTCTCTCTTCACCACCATTGACTGGAGCAGCATTCATATTATAGCAGCAGCCGCCCGTAACCGTCTATTGATCTCCTGCTCAATTCTTCCCTGACTCGTGAACAGGACCCCAAGATACTTGAACTCCTTCACTTGAGACAGGAGCTCTCCTCCAACCTGAAGGGGGCAAGCCACCTTTTTCCGGTGGAAGAGCTCCTTTTCGTCCCGGCCACTTCCCATTTGGCTGCGAACAACGCCAGTGCATCGTGCAGGTGTTCACAAGAGGGAGCGGGCAGAACATTGTTATCTACAAATAGTAATGTCAAAATCCACTGGTCCTCAAACCAGATCCCCTCCGACCCTTGGTTGTGCCAAGAAATCCTGTCCATTAAGGTTATGAACAGGACCGGTGGCAAAGGGCAGCCCTGCCGGAGTCCAACATGCACTGGTAACAAGTCCGACTTAATGCAGGCAAGCTCCTCCTACGCTTGTACAGAAAGGGGTTGGCCCCTGGTAAAGGGGCCCCAAACTCTGTACCATGGGCACCATGGGGAGCAATTGAATGCCTTCTCCAGATCCACAAAATACCTATGGAACGGTTGAGCAAACTCCCATGAACCCTTGAGAACCCTGTAGAAAGTGTAGAGCTGGTCCACTGGTCCACTGTTCCACGGCCAGGAAGAAAACCACACTGCTCTTCCAGAAGCTGAGGTTCAACCATCAGCTGGTCTCCCCTCTCCAGCAATGTGGCACAGGCCTTCCCAGGGAGGCAGAGAAGTTTGATCCCCCTACAGCTGGAGCACATCCTCCAGTCCCCCTTCTTATGCAAAGGAACCACCAACCCAGTCTCGTAGTCCAGCGGCACCGTCCTCGACGTCCACGTGATTTTGAAGAGGCATGTTAGCAAAAACAGCCCGAAAACATACAGAGATCTAAGGTACTCATCCACCCCCAAAGTTTTGCCACCATGGAGTTTTGGACAGTGGCATAAGACTGGGTCTAATCCATCCTCCAAAAAATAGGAAGAGTATGGCACAACTGCAGACCTGCATAACCTAGACCAAGAGCAGGATGATCCACATAAGGCTTAGGCCAGAAAGCATTATCTTAAAAACTTGTGAAGAGGTTCATGTCAACTATGGAAGAGCTGTAGAGATCCAAAGTTCAGGAGTGAATTTACATGATAACCACTGATTATGTACTGTAGACCAGAAATCCAAATTTTTCTCTGTTTTGAAAAAGGGCAAATGAATCTATATTAAGCCATGTAAGGGGACACAGCAAACAAGTGTCTTGTCCAAAGCACCATCTGTTGCAAAAAAAATATTATAATACTAATCTTTAATACAGTAAAAAAACTACATATTGATCATCAGTGCCATGGGGTTTCTTTGCTTCAGTACAGGCAGGAAATCTGGCTGGCTGTATGACTGTGTGATTGACAAACATTGATTTAAAGATTCCTAAATTAAAGTTAGCAAACTAATGAAATCAAATGTTTTAGATTTTTATTTAAAATGATAGAAGAATGCTTTTTCCTCTGCCTCCCCTGCTTTTATGTATGGTTTTGTACCTTAACACAATAATAAAACTTTTTAATGTAACTACAAAAAAATGCTAAAGCATCCCATTAAACTGCTATGACTACAAGCATTTCACCTTATAAAATATTCAGTCAGATACTCGCTCTTCTTGGCATCCTTTGCCTGAAAAAGGACCAAAACAGAAAAACAAAGGTCAAAGCATGATGAGAGCAATGAGAAATAAATGAAGTCATGATGTGTCACCCCCTAAACCTTTCTTCTGCTGTACTGCATTCTGGTGAACAGATCAGTGCGCTGAATATCATGACTCTTCCTCCCTGACAGGTCTCCCACAGTGAGCTCCTCACAGTCACATGGCTGCTGCAGATTATGATACTATTGCAGCAGGGAGTTAGATGAGAAAACAGGTAACTTAGGTGCTGTTTGTGGATATTCTCCTGCAGTGATAATAATAAAAATCTACAGCTGTTGAGCACCATATGAAACGGTGACACAGCAAGAATCCCAAACTTTGCTGATATCCACCTGAAGCTACTGCAGATCTTAAACTGATCAAATAAAATACAACATTTTTAAGCTTTTGGAGCAAAAAGCAAGATGAAGCTTTCGTACTTCAGTTATTTTTCTTCTTTAGAAAAATGAAACAGTTTTTTTTATGCTGCCCTTCTTTATCTGCCACACATCCTCCTGATCTGCCAACCCATTTGTCCTTTCTCTCATCCCGTCTCCTGTTCCTGGGGCTCAGCGATTGTTCTTGTTATCGTTGAGGAGTGCGCAGGGGCTTCTTGTCAGTGTGTTTGATGATGAGATGGTGAAAAATGAGGCAGGGGGTGGCAATTTATCAGCACTTGAGAGGCGCACGGCGGTATTCTGGGCAGAGGGGAGGTGAGGTAGCGTTGAGGGTTTTTCTGTATGAGCCCGGGCATGATGAAATGTATGCGATTTCCCCTCCACTGCGTCAGACAGACAGACGGGAGGGTGAATAAATAAAGAGACAGACAAAGGGGAGGGAGTTTTCCTCTATCTGCAGAGGCTTTTCTTTTATTCCCATTGCCCTCTTCCTCTCTCCGTCCGTTTAAGCAGATGCAGAACATTCACTTTGTTTTCCCTTTTTCTTCTCACATTAAATCTGTTTGTTTTCCAGGGAACAGAAACTAAGGATGAGAAAAGGTGTAAAACTCTCCTCAGAGTCTTAGACCTTTTTATCTAAAAAAAATTAAAAGTTTTATTTATTGGAGATTTTAGCACACATGTAAAGGAAATCAACTTTAAAACATCCATTGACTTTTTATCTTAGTTTTATTCAACATTGATTGATCAAAAGATCAGAAACATTTGTGCTATTTAATTAGTATTCTATATCTCTATTTTGTGAAGATGAATAGGCAAAAATGTCTCTAAGCTTGTAAACAGTGACTTGCAGATGTTATTGTGGTAAAATACTGCTGTACTGACTGAGGAGCTGAATATAAATGAACATTGCAGTTTTTAGATTTTATTTTCAAGAAGAATTAACATTGCAAGTTATTGTGAATGTTGTTTTATGGCTCCATGTCTGTGTCTTTCTCCAGTGAAGATAAATACACAAGGAAGTTACACTTTAAGGCAGCTCTAAGATTAGCAGCAAAAATGCCAAAATTATGTAGATAAAAAAAAAAAATATGTTCAAAACAAATCTTCAGTGACTCCATCTGTTCATATCTCCAAAACAATCCAAATGTGCCAAAGATTTGATCTATGTGCCAGAAGAAGGAGGAATTCAGCAAAACAGAGAGATAAATATATACAAAGAGCTAATAAATCCCAATAAAGCCATGTTGGTGAGCAAGAGAGAGAAATAAGTAGTTATGGTGAAATGAGGCCTAATAATAAGAAGAAACAGAAGGATAGAGGAATTGCCTGCAGGGATTCTTAAACAGAGAAAAATGGTACTACTCTGACTTTGGCTTTGATTTTATAATAAAACAGAACGGGGAGTGTTTCTCTGTTTTATGAATAGCTGGAGAGGGGGGAGAAAACCAGGGCAAATACAAGCTCTAACACAGCTAAACAAAGTTAAACAACGCACAGGGATCTCAGCTTTTTTTAAGCATGCAACAAAGCAAAAACAAAAAAAATACTTTGTGCAAAAACCATGGCTTTGGCTTAAAGTTTAGAAATTTCCTAAAAAAGGTGAAACATTTTTAAGAAATAAAGAAAAAGTCCACTTATCTTCTAATTAAGCACTAATGAATGCTAACTAACTGAAAAGTAAAGTCAAGTTTTAATGACTAAACTGCCACAGTTTACAGTTTTTAGGTAAATATCTCCTCTGAGTTGAATTTAGACTGAGGTTAGAATCAAACCAACAAACACATTAGATTGACTGTATGAAGGGTAACGGGTGTTTCTCTGGTTAACACTCAGACTCCCTTGTAGCTTCAGCAACAGGCCACTCTCCTTGTAGCACCATAAGTTTTTAATAAGGCTGATCCCCAGCAGAGCTCATTGCCCAACCTTGTGCCGAGCGCCTCTCCAACATTTTCCATGACATTTCAGAAATGTTCCGTAAAGGGCAGCAGAGTTTGTATAACAGCATGAAGCTGATTGAACCAGTCTCCATAATTGAAAGTGAATGGTCTGTGGATGTGCCAAGCTATCAGCATTTTGGGTGTGTTTTCTCCTCTCACCTTATTCTTCTGTTTAACTCTCATAGGTTAGGACTCCTGCACCTTGGCAGCCATGTGCATCATATAACTTAGATGTTTAATTTCTCAGGCATTTTTTTTCCATTCACAGACAGATACTGTTTCTAGTAACCAATTCTGCCAAAATTTGCTTCGCAATTCTGCTGTTACCACCTTCTCAACTGTTCCCCCTGTCATTACAACTTATAAACTGTTTATCTTTTTCCACGGTTATCTAAAAAGTATAATTACGCAGCTGTTTGACCTTGCCGGTGATCAATATTAAAAAGAGATGAAACCCAGAATACAAGGATATTACTATCGATCTAAGCTGTTTTTTCATTCCTCACTCTTTTTTTGTATTTTATGTCATTCTCTAGTGTCTTCCTCACTTCATCTTGATCTATGTTGTTTTCCTCTGCTGTTTTTATCTTGCTGTTCCATCTTTCATTTTGGTTCTGTCCTTACCCTGATAAAGACAGAAACTGTTTCTCCTTATCTACCACCCAGAGGCATTCAAGAGTGTCTTAAAGTTTCGGTCACAGAGGAGGATGTGTTTTTCCTTCTGCCTCTATGACAATCTTAAATCATACTGAAGACACTGTCTATGTGTCTTAAGGATCCAGTAAAGTTAAGGGCTGTAAGGATCAGGATGAGGAACACAACTAAAGCCCCTTTCAGACACAGATTGACCCGCTAACAATCGGCATTTGGCTCCCTACCGACTGGCAAAAAACCCTGAGTCTGACCCCGGCTAGTAAGGTGCGTAGCCTCTGTGCCCCCGACACTAAGTTTCTGGTGACATCATCACGCTGGGTTAGCGTTGATGCTGTCACCTGTGCAACAGAAATCCAAAAATTAAACAATGGAGAGCAACATCAAAGGAAGCAAGGAATTACTATGTGTGCTTTATTTTTTTGCTCTTTTATCTGTCTGAATCTCTCTCACCACCACTGCTCCCCTGTTTATCAAATGTAAGCTAAATTAGCGAGTTAACGCGACTTTGTTGTTCCCACTTAATGTTGATGTGAGCTGATCCATTTGAAGGCGATTACAACCCAGGTCGCTTGCCTAGTTGTTTGACCTGGTTTGAAACTGGTCAGTGAGCTGTTCCCTCTGCAACTAAAAGTCGATTGTTCCTAGTTTTAAATGGGTTTTTCGGCTAGAAAAGGGGTATCAGTCAGAGACAGAACAACAGGGGACACTGGCGTGAAAAAGAGGAAATCAGGAGAGGAGATACAGCTTAAATCATTGAAGAGAAGGAGAGCTGAAGTAAGAGACAAAAGATGATAAAATATCAAGAAGACATCTAACAGAAATTATAAATAGGTGTACAAAACATACTCTTCCTGGACAAAGGGGAAAGCTAATAAACTAAGACAGACAGAGCATGACGAAAGACTGGGTTTGTGCTGCTAACTTAAATGGTAACCAGACCTACATTATATGTAAAATGAGCCTGGAGTAAAAATTTCAAGTTAACTCTGGGAAAGGAAGGGGAACTAAAGGGGATTTATCTTATATTGTATGTAATGTTGGCTAACTGATTAGTATAGTATTCCAGCCTGTCGTTTTTATGTCGGATCAATGCAGTTATGCTCTATATTCAAACATCATCTACCCTGCCCTATGGATTCATAGAGTGGAGGTATTGCTTTCAGCTTCATTAGGAGGGGACAGGGAACAGGAACTATGGTGGTAAGTGGTAGGATTTAAAAATCTCCTCGACTCATTCAAGAAAAGTTAGAGGCTACAGCTGTAAAGCCACCTAATACTAGCAATAAGGGGTAGGATGCCCCTAACGTTTTCTTAAGCCAGAAAACACATTTGAAATGGAAACCAACTCCCTCAGATAAATGAACATTTAAATATAGAAATATTAAATATGGTGTCCTATTTTTAGCTTAACTTTACTACCAAGAGAATTATTTCCCCCCAAAACAGCTTAAATTTGTCTAAGTACTTATTCTTAGGTCACAGGGTGAATCCTGCTTAGGGGATCTAGGTACATCTTATAAATGCAACCCCTTTGCTTATCCTTATGACTTACTTTCACAGCTTATGTGAAATAATAAAAAACTGGAAGATTCATTGATGTGTTGCATAGTTTGAAGTAGTTTTATTTCCCATTTCCATCATATTAAACTTGCACACAGCCTGGTGTAATTTCAACAGTATTAGCTCCCTCTGGGATAAAGAAAGTATTCTGATTCATATGAAGTGAATTAAAAAACCAACACATGCCTTGAGCTAATGAGATTTTCTAATTCTTGACTTTCTCTTTCCCCAAATGTGAAACATACAAAAGTTTAACATTTTAACTCTTGATATTGTTTAGCAGCAATATCTAGTTGACAACCTGAAAACATTATGATGTGATCAGAAAGCAAAGCAAAACCTACACCACATCATATCAGGCAGCTAAGGCGTGGTACATCAGATCAAATGTGCCTCCAGCGTTGTTAAGTTAGTGCAAGGGTAAATACGGGTTATACCTGCCAACTCAGCACAAAGCCTCCCTCCCTGTCTTCATCTCTTTGTAGAAAGGATGATCAAAGCTCCGCCAGAGGATTCACCACATCAGCGAGCTTCCAAGAGGATGCACATGGATATCCCATTCTGTTGCCAAGTACCGCACTGAAATACCTCAGAGCACGTACAGCCTGCTGTGCTTCCATGTATGCTAACTTGAAAGTTCATTTAGGCATCTCTGCTTCAGACATTAAGGTTTTGATTCAGAGCATGTTTGAAAACACTTGGCTTCATGTGGTGAATGATGATTAGACTTTTGAAGGAACCAGGCGTGCTAATGGTCTGCAGCTTTCATCAGTAATGAGGGAGGCAGGGTCAAATTGGGGAGCGCAGTGTGTTACTTTAGATGAGACTCTCAGGATCAAAGGTTCGTCTGAGCTTAACATGCTCTCACCCTCTCGCTCAGAGCCTAAGCATCTCTGGATAACCTGAGACGTCCTTGGATCACCTTTGCCCCACCCACACTCAGATAAAGATGCAGGGAAATGCAGAGGACCTGTCAAAGTCTCTTCAACTCTTAAATCCACCCACTATACAGCAGAGGGGTGAAGTTGGTTTGTTACCAAGGCCAAACGGGTTGAAACTCACAAAACTGCGTTTTGATTTTAAACATCCTTGATGAAGATGTACTGACCTAACAGAGAACGCTATTTTCTGACTACACAATTATTGATTATTTTACCGACCATAACCCCATTTATTTTTCCTATAGAAAATAAATGAACAACATTCTGAATATATTTCTCATGATTGTCCGCTTCCAGCGTCAATTTACTTGGATTAATCAGCATATTACATCAGAATAATTGAGATCTCAGCCAACAAGCGGAGACTTTACTCTGGGATTTAAGAAAAGTCCTTGATGAGTCACTTGCTGTTACTGTTAAACCTATTTTATGACTTAAGTCACAGCAGTGACAGAGAAACCTCACACTGAGCTTGTTTTTCAACAGATGGATGTGATGTGTATGGGTGAGAATCCACACCTTTGAATCTTTTGTCACTTACCTCAGTGTCTTATTCATCTATCAGTAGCTGGGAAGTGTATGCGTAGGTATTCTCTGGAGCGAACATCAGCCTGTAGAGGAGGAGAGCGAGAGAGAAGGAGGGGAAAAAGAAATACCTTTTCAGAATTTGAGCTTGATTACTTATATCCTATTTACAAATGATTCTTTGAAAGAAAACCTCAAGAAAGGGGTCCATATTTGCACCCAAAGGCTGAAAATCGAGGTAAAAAAAAATTTCATCTTTCTTTATCAAACTTTGAAAAATAGTTATTATGTCTTAAGCTTCTGAAGATTTATCATCTTTATTTGTGCTGCAGTGGGAGGTCCAACCTGCTTTCTTTTCTTGTTTTGCTTTGCTATCCATTGAAATTTGTCATGAGAATTTAGAACTTTTTAGAAATGTTCTGTTTCATAACTTTACAATTGTGGATTCAAATTAAAAAAGAAAAAATATAACTTGCTAGTTTAATTGTTTTCTTCCGGATTCTGAAACAAACCATAGAAACCAAGGACTGAACTTCATATAGCAAACAAAAAAGACTCTGAATCATGGAATGCCCAGAGTAACACAATATCACTACCATGCCTCAAATGTTTTGTCTTCCACTGCTGCCATGACCCTTGTGGAGATGGCGCTGCTCCCTTTGCCTTACTTTTCACCTCTCTGTCTACAGAAGTTGTATAAAAAGGCAGCTTTCCGTCTTTGTGTACTTTCTATACAATTTTGCTCCCTAAATAACTTTCAAAAGAGTTGTAAATACAAGAGGATCCCTATGACGGAAGCCATAATTTGTCTGCTTGTGAAAGCAAAGCTGTTGCTTAGATGTCCCAGAGCTATCATCTAGCTCTGGTACATCTATGCCCTTAGACATACAGGCAAAACAGGACACACACAAAAAAAGCCAACTGAGTGACTGAAGAGTTCCAGATGGTAACTGTCCCAGACTCCTAAAGGAATGAGTATAGATGGTTCCAAGACCTCATGCCTTGCTCCAGTACCAACAAAATTCAGCCATAAGTCCTCAATGACTACACCCCAGAACACAAGGGTCTTAGATCAACTCCTGCTGGCTCATCTTGAAGAGCAAACAAGCAACAATAAGGACACCCTCCAGTTTTATTATCGTCATGGAGAATCTCCAGAAGACACAGGCAGGCAACAAACAGTTTGTGAGACTGAAGGGTCAACTGTCTAATCGGATATTCAACACCACAGGAGCAGCAGAGGAGACAGTACTCTCACCGTTCCTTTTTACTTTGTTCACCTCTGACTCCCAGTACAAGATAGATTCCTGTTACCTGCAAAAATACTCAAGATGACTCTACAGTCATTGGGGGGATCAAAGATGGACCAGAAGCTGAGTACAGATAGCTGGTGAAACACTTTGTGTCATAGTGTAGAAATAATCATCATACCTGAATTTGAAAAGAAATAAGAGAGTAGATTGTAGATTTCAGAGAGAGGGGCAGTTTCATCACTGTTACTGTGATCGGAGAAAAAGTGGAGGTGGTGGAGGAGTACCTCGATCTTGAATACTTTGATGTTCAGCTGTTCAAGACTTGACTGAAAACACAACTGTGAAGCAGTCTACAAGAAATGAAATAGCAGACTGTACTTTATAAGAAAGCTTAAGTCCTTCAACATTTGCAGAAAGATGCTGCATATCTTTCATAAATCTGTTGTACAGAGAGTGCACACACTGGAAATTCATGAGTTCTCTAGCTGACTAAAAGAAAGCATCCTTATAGCAACATTGTCCAGTGTATCCTGTGACAACACCACAGGTGAAAATAAACTAGTTCCTTGAAACTTGTGTGTGTGTGATGAAGCTATTGCTATCGCTAAGCTATTGCTCGCCTCAATGACATGCTCCAAATACATTTCACGCTTGTTCCATCCACTAGACTGGACCATGGTTGTCCACCACGTCTTCACTGTTCATCAGACGTAGTCGTCTTCTGAACTGGGTGTTTAAATACCTAGTAACTATGTTCTGTTCTCAGTTCCTTCAGACGAACATTAGTTCTAAAACAACATATTCATACTGAACTCTATTGTTTTATTTATTATCGGTTTTAGTTTTTATTATCATCTGTTTTCTGTTTGAAGCTAGCTTTCTAGTAGGAGATAAAGTCACCTGGGTAGCGATTGCTGAGCTCAACACACACCAAAATGTGACACTAGGGGTAAAGAGTTTGCACATTTCTTTAGCGGTGACAAGATGATCTGAGATGTTGTTTTTACTCCTAACAGCCTGTTTTAAAAAAAGGATTGTGATGATTTAAATCAGTATTACAAACCTGCATGCAAGGGAAATTTTGTAACACCGCCTTCAGTAGTGTTTGGTGTTTTTTCACTACTCTGTGCTTGGTGGCTAAAAATACTTATATTTACATATTTCTATGCAAAAAGCTTAAGTGATAGTGTTTAAGAGTGAAAACCACATGGGTACAGATTTCCTGAGCAGAGACTGCCAGATTATTTTTGACAAATCCCTACATTCTGCACAAAATAATCCATTAGAAGGGATTAGCATACATAAATATCACTTATTTATTCTGTGTATCAGAAAAGTTTCTGCTAGTTCCCAAAAGCTGTTTGAGATCAGGCTATTATATGCAGACTCATGTACAACAGCAGAGATGCTTTGCTTAAAACATAGAAAGAAAATAGTTTCTGCTTTGTTTGCTGCACACTCTGCTCTTTTGGTTTGTCTAAAGATGGTCATGTCCTAACAGGCTTTTTACTAGTGTGAAGATTGTAGAGTGAAAAAGATGGAAAAAGACACAGAAATTAAGTAGTGCAGAAATAGGTTAAGGCATTAAACAATGAGGAAACTCTTAGAGGATTTCTACTTTGTATTGTAGTTCCATTCGAAAAAGCTGCAAGTCCAAATAAATTCTTAACCTCATCTGTTCAAATCTTTATTTCCAGACACTCAAGGACAAAACTAAAGTTTGAATAAATCATCTAGATTTTAATCATAAAAGGAAGCTCCCTGTCATAGATTGCAACGAAATGCAGTAAGCAGGCAGTATGGAGTAGTCCATCAACAAGAGGAAGTGTTGTTATCTATAGACCCTTGAGAGTCAACATTGTGAAATGGGATTGTGAATGGATTGAAGTTGCTTTAATTATGTATCTTAAACCGGTACAAAATAACTTTTAAGTTTTGGTTGATTTTAGCTCCCCCAGTGGACAAAAGGTGTATTATTTTGCCTGAAGGAAGACAGCATTTCCCATTAGAAGCAGCACATAGTGTGGTAAAATACTGATCTCCGGTCGCCTACAGTTGGATTAAACTACATTTTTGCTTCCAGTGGCTCTGTAAAAGATAAATAGAATAAAAGATAATGAATCTAACTATGGCAAAATAATTGTTTTGTAGCGTATTCCTTGACAATCCCTTCCCCTACCTCACCCTGACTGATGACTGACTGGCTTAGAGATTTGAAACAGATAAATATAATGTTATGTTTGATAATTTTACAGTAAACACATGTATAGATCCCAGCAGGAAGGTGCAGCATTGCAGCAATATACATTCTCTCGGGCAAGTTTAGCTGCATCGACTTCCGTCTTTATAATGAATGGGAAAAGGGAGAAGTAATGTGTGATGTAAAGCAGTCTGCACATTTGTAGTTGTTTCGTGTAGCTGGGTCTTCCACCCTCCTCAAAGTTTTGCCGGTGAAAGAGATACAGACCCCCTCGGGCCATGACAGGTGTCATTTAGCTAGCTGTAAGTCAACGTATAATCACAAAAACTATGAAAATATTTTATGAAGGTTGAAAACTTACTTCATGTTGGTTTAACAGGAACTTGAGGGGGGCTGCTGTATTTTGAAAGAAGTTCTTTGAGTCCATAACACAAGTACCAAAATTCACTCTTTCATCTATTGTTCTAAAATAGCCAACCTTACCACGCAGGTAACAGTAGAGCAGAGATCAAGAAATGTTGGGCTAATAGACCTTTGGCTCTGAAGCAATACTTTATTCAAATTCAACTGACACACATTTCCACAGAGTAAAGGTTTTGGTCTAGTGGCCTGAGGCAGGTTATTTTCCTCCATCACTGTTACAGCCTCATGCTCCCCCTTCACTTCTACATCTTGGTTCAAACCTTTTTATGGCGTTTCCTCTGTCAGCAATTCACTTTACTCAACTTTTTCTTTTTTAAACCACAACTCATCACTCACTATTAAAACTTTCTCCTCCTTCCTTTGGCTCTTTGTCACATCCACCTCTGGGCCACTTTTAGGTCTCTTTCCAGCTCTCAACCCTATTCTCAGTGGACAACCACAGTCCAGTGGCAAAAGCAGCAGAATGTCAGACAGCCATATATTAACATTCCTACAGCCTCAGGGCCCTACGGTGAGCTACACTCTAAATCAGTCAGCTTCTCAGAGCACATTCCGAAAACCATACAACCTAAACAGCAACTGACACAGGAGGAGCTACGCTGTCAGTCTTCATGGATAAGTCTCTCTATGTTGCTGCTTTTTTCATCAAACCCAACCCCTCCATTTAAATCAGGCCACCTATTCTATGTCGATACAACCACCTGTGCAAAACACTTTCTAAAGGCATCTATGAGTAGACCAAAAATTAACAAATAAGGTTGAAAATCTACAAAAAAAAAGAAAAAGAAAACCACACAACAGACTTAAAGGTAACATAAAAAGGAAAAACAAGGTCAATACCAAAGTGCAAATGATTTGGTTCAAAGCCATTTAAAAGGCAATGTCAATGTCAATCAGTAATTAACCCTACAGAGATGATCTTTTGCAGGGAAATTAAACTTGTAGTTTTTAGCCACATATGGTCTTTTGTCAACATCAGTGTCAGTGTTAATGTCAGTTTTATTTATAAAGCCCTTTAAAAACAGTTAGTAACATCACCAAAGTACTGAATAGATCAGCACCTAAATATATACCATAGGCCTATTTGTTGTCAGTTTATCAACCTCCCAGACCAATCAGCTATTCTAGTTCAGTGGTTCTCAACCCTGTTCCTCAAGTACCACTGCCCTGCAAGTTTTAGGTGTCTCTTTGGTGAAACAGATCTGACTTGTATGAAAGGATGATTAACAGGCAGGAAGTCATGCAATCATTCAAAGCATGTAGTTGCAGCAGAGAGACATCTGAAACATTCAGAGCAATTCAAGCCAGAAGACTATAAAAGTGCTAAAAGCCTGAGTTCTTTAAAGTCAAAATTAAAAAAAACATTTTTTTAAGAACTGCTTTTTACTGTAACAGTTAAACTGTTAACTGCAGTGTTATTAGTTTAAGTTTCTGGTCCAACTGTTTAATCTGCTTTTATCACATTCTTATGTTTACTTTTTTTATTCTGTTTTATTTTCCTTCTATTTTATTGTTTAATTCATGTAAAGCACTTGGAATTGTCCTTGTAGTGAACTGTGCCATATAAATAAACCTGCCTTGCCTGCAGTTTTCATAAAACCATAAATGTAGTGTATTTGAATTAAACACAGAAAAAGTTTAAAAATAACACACATTGAAAATGGGAACATATACAACAGGTAGTTTACAGAGTCAGAGCTTATTTAAATGCCAATGAGTAAAAAAGGAGCTTTCAGGAGTGATTGAAAAATATGACTACTTTTAGGTGACAGAGTGAAGGGAACTAAACACAAATGCACACCACACCTTTCAGATTATGTTATTTTTAAAAGATCCTAAAACAAGGTATATATTTTTTTTCCCTTTCATTGTATAATATTTGCAGCTGCTTATGTTACCTGATCAAATAGATATGAATGGAAAAAAGTTTTTGGTTTTAATGCAACAAAATGATGGGGGAAGGGGTATGAATAAAGTCTAAAGGCATTTAAAAAAGTGTTGCAATCTTGAGCAGATTTTACACTTTGCTTATTAAAAAATGTTGACCTCAGAAGGAATGATGAATAATAATTACTGTTCTTCCATAAAAGCATGGCTTATAATGAGGCCTAGATTTACTTAAGGAGAAGCTTTAACCTAAAAATAAGCAGGCAAACAAGACCTCAGGCAAATACAGAGACTGAAGGCAAGCACAGAAACTCTCCCAAGTTGTGCCTTTCTTCAAATTTTAATCTACGGCATACTAACAAATGAGGCAAATTACTTGCCGCCCTGGAAGCAGTGAGGCTGAGAGGAAATCCTTGTAGAGAAAAACCTTTATACTCAGTTTCAACTGCCTTGCATAGGAGTTTATTCTTGCATACTATCTGTGGTTGAGCTGCTGCAGAGGTGCAATCAAAAACACAGCACCTCCACGGATGTGAATTATTCAGAGAGAGTAGATGGCACAGAAGTTGTACAGATGGATGGATGAATGGAAGAGAGAAGACAAAAAAAACTAGGTAAAAAAGGACAAAGCCAGGAGAAAACCAGTTTGATGACAAAGAGTTAACAAAATGGATCTTAGCTAAAAGCAACCCACACCTAAAAATTGTTCTGACACACCACACTCGCACGTAAGCTAATAAACATGTTGTTTTGGCTTTTTTTTATCATAAAGGAAGGAAAGATAGAAAAGCAAATTCCTGCATCTGCAGACTAACTCTCAATTTTTCTTTAAGGTTAGTATAACAGCACCCCAAAACATGCATCAGCAATATCTCCCCTTCAAGCAGGCAAATGCAGTGTGCTTCCTTCCACTCCTCAATCTCTTTTATTCTGTGCATGCAGGCTCCCGGTTGCCCATCAGTCACATTGAAATTCCATCTGTTTTTGCAATCTGGGTGCACAGCTGTAGAGCTTTTACGTTTACTGTTTCCCCATTCAGTGCAGAAGGGGATGTATTGAAACTCAAAGGGGAGACTTTGAAACTCATACGCATCTTAAAAATGGTCCTGCAGGACTATGGGGGTTGTGGGGTTGCCCTGTTGACTTCTTTGCAGCTATCTTAGGACATTTTACATCGAGTGTTAATATCTTTATCACAGATCAAAACTAATAACCACCAGGATGTAGTGTGTCAGGAAACGAGCAACGTCTTTTTTTTTTGTTTTTGTTTCCACTCCACATGCAGCATAACTGATTTAACAGAAATGAAAGACAAATGGAAAAGAAAGAGCATAATTAGTTGCTTCCACGTTGTACAAAGCACTCAGACAGAAAGGGGAGACTACTCGGAGTAATATTATAAATGGATGTGTTCCCATCAGAGCATGGAGAAGTGGATCAGAAAATAGCTAGACAAACCAATGATACAATACAGACAAACAGCTCCATGCAAACATATGACATTGTCTAAACATTTCACATTTCATCAAAATTAAACTGCAAGCCAAACTTCTTACAGGTGCGGTAAATGGGTTGTGTCAAACTGTAAGCAGGACTTTATTCCTGCTACACCTTCATAAAGGGGTTCATTGGTAGATTCTCCAAACCTGAGCTGTGGTTTTGTGCAGCTCCTCCAGATTTATCCCAGCCCCCCTGGGTGTTTCTCTGGTTAAGGCAGTCCATCCCCAGCTACTAGGTAGAGACCATTGACTTAGTAGGTTTGCTTTTTATAGCACTGTTACCTTTCAGTTAGAAGGTCCTGGGTTCAAATCCTGGCCTTACAAATTATACAGCCAGTGGAGAGGTTCAAGCAGTGTAAATAATGTTTTCAAGGTACTGCAGCAATACCTATGAAGTCACTTAGGCTGTTTTATCTGTAAGAATATCAGAAACTAAAAGGTCCTGCAGATATTTTATTAGACCTAGTTTGACTTCACATAGAAACGCAATAAACCTAAAAACGGTTTATTACATTTCAAAGAAAAAACTCTGAGCTTTCAGGTCATCCTGTCACAATTAGGAGGAACTTTCTAAAACCAACTTTAGGCCTCATTGTGTACCATTAACTGACAGGTGAAATGCTTCAAGATATACTGACAGAGACCCTCTGCTCCACTGCCAAAGGATCAAAGATTGAAAGAGTTACTTTGTATTTTAAATGCTCCTCTTTTAGTTTAGAAGAAAACTCTGAAAGGTCTCAAACTACATTTTTGGGCTATTACAAATAGTCTGGTGTAGCTGTAACCTGAATCTATTAAAACTGCTTTTCAGTTTATTTGACGTCACCATTTTCTGCTGAAGCAAGCGGCTGGTAAGCTAATCACTAGTGAAGCATTCTGAAGGAAGTTTGTCAGGGAACATTAGCTTGAAGAAAATTAGCTTTCTGACAGACTGCTGTATATTAGAGCCCTTAAGTGACTTCACTGGGAAAGGGAGGAAGGGAAAAGGGTGTGTTTCTGTGGTGGTTTGGGAATATATGTGTCTGCCAAAAACTCTGAGCAAAGAGCGTTATGCTAACCAGAGGGAGGAACACTAAAACAAATATGTTCTTCTGTCTGTAGGAGGAAGATTCACTTTTGAAATTATTCATTAATGTTTTCCATAAAATGAAAGGGAAAAAGTAAAATAAAAACTAATGGATTCAAAGTGAAAATCTGAGATGAACAGCACTCGAAATTATTCATTTCAAGAGCTCTGTTCTTTTCAACAGAATAAAGTAAAAAAGATCCTACTGGAAATAATGGGCATCTTATATTAAAGTGGAACATTTTCCTTTAGTGCTAAAAGCTGAAATTGATATCTAATGTGACAGCTGAGAAGTAAAACAAAAAAAA
>JAUZNJ010081402.1:0-23946 GCA_034780135.1 Jordanella pulchra | reverse complement strand
CTTTTTTGTAACGAGTAACTAAACCACACATTGAAAATGTATCGGAGTAAAAGTATGCAATTAAGTTTGGAAATATAATGAAGTAAAAGTGAAAGTTATCAAAAGTTTTCATACTCGAGGAAAGTATGAAGTACTCCAAAATATACTTAAGTAGTGAAGTACTTTTACTTCATTACTATACAACACTGAGTAAAATAAAATAATGCAGGTCATCTACTCTGTTCCTGGACTCAATCGGAAACGAGTCCAGATCAGAAATTATGTCAAGCAGATTGAATATCTGTGTTTCTTGGAAATCAAATTTCCAATTTCTTAGAACATCAACTAATAAATGAAAGTCCTTAGTTTTGTTTTAAATTCTTATTAAAGCAGGTGAACTCGTGTTTATTTCTGTAAACAAAGGACATTATTTTAGCCAACCATAGGGATTTTTAGTGGGCAATAGGTTTAACTTTATTCATATTAATTACATATATTCTAAATTCTGATCCCAATTTTTGGCCTTTTTAAAAGTTTTTGTATAATGAATAAACTTTTGAAAAATATTCCTATATACAGAAAATGCTGCCTTTGATAAAGTGAGCTCTATTCTAAAAGTGTTTGACGAAGTAAAGAGACAAATACTTGAAGACCGTATTTATACAAGAAGGAAAGCTTTGGAGGATACATTTTCAGATAAACACAGAGCTATCCATCCCCACCTTAAGTGTGGTTCAGCTGTAGTTCTGAACTTAACAATGTACCACCATACGCCTACCATTGATTTCTCCACTATTTATTTCTGTTTTGGTTCATGCATGGGGTCTCTGCATTTGAAAGTGGATGCTCCTCTTAGAAAGACGGATTCATGCATAGACTCCACTACTTTTGTAGTCTGTTGCGGTTTTATATGATAAGCTTTTTTAGACGTTCAAAATCAATATGTAATCCTGTGCAGGGGCTTATCCCCAGCACTGGGCCATTTGTGGGGCTCTTTGAGCTTTGTTACAGGTCTTCTGGGTGCTCTGTGCAGCAGATTGATTAGCTTCAGCACCAGAATCCTATCAAATAGCCAGCCCTGATGATGGAGCAAATTCTCTCACCGCCTCTAGTTGACTGGACCTGGAGATAAGGCTGGATGGCAATTCCTTCCCCTGTGAAGGCCACGGTGTGTACAGAGAGAAATCCTCTGTCTGCCCTCGACCCTATGCAGCTCAAGCAGAATCAGGAAGGTGTATATCAGCAATATTAGTAGCTGTGTTAAAATCACGCCGTTTATGCAAAAGAAGATCAAAAGTTTCATTGCATTAAATCCCCAAAGTATGCAAACACACCTATTGTACATAATCTCTATTCAAATAAATTGTCTCTATAAGTTTTGAGTGTTGAAATTGTAAACAGATAACTACTGTAATACAGATGGTGTCTGACCATGTAAAGCTTGAAGCTCCTCTTCTTTTAGCTCTGGCTGTATGTTTACTTTTTCTGCCTCAGTCTCATCTACCAGCTTTGCTCAGTATTTAGCTCCTTCTGGATAAACTGACCTGTTGCCATATTTCTGCAGGGAACAAGCATGAAGCTGCCACCATGTTTCACGTTGGGGATGCTGTGTTGAGGGTGATGTCAGATCTCACCCTGATGTATATATATAGAAAGGCTTTGTATTCAAGCCAAACCAAATTGGTCTAATTTTTGCTCTCATCTGACCTGTTTTTACTTCCACATGTTCGCTTCATCCCCTACAGGTTTTTTTTTGTTGTTGTTAGACTAAAAACAGGAAGTTTTATGGTTTTATTTCAACAAAAGTTTAGAGTTTCATTTTTGCTGAGATTTTTCATTGCATTTGTTTTTGTTGTGTTCGGCTCATTTTCTGTTTACTGGTCTAATTTTAGAATTTGCAGTTTTTGAATTTTATAAATATTTATGTGTTTCCAGGATGATTTTATCCCTTAATCATTGTATTTTTGACCCATTTTCTTCAACATTTTTGCTCCACAATCAAGTTTGCCACCAGACAGATGGGAAATATCTGATCATGTTTACTTTATTCCTTTATTTCCTACACAGAGGCCGCCATGGAAGTGAATCTGTGCATTCCTGCATGCCTTGCCAGCGCTCACATGGTTACCAGTGCTCCGCATTGTAAGAGATATCTGAATGAGCGCTGGCCATGCGAGTTTTAAGGTGATTGCCCGAGGGGCAACAGAGCGAAAGAGCGAAGAACAGAGCCAGAGAGGAGAGGAAGGGGGGCATAATCCTAAAAGGATTGGAAGTCCACCCCCATACACACAAGCACACACACATACACCTCAGTAATTCCCTCAACACAGTGTGTGTTTCAGGGGGTGATGGGTACTGGATGGGGTCAGTTGGTTTCATGGCTCTGGTGTCTGATTTCTCCATCCTCGTCCCCCCCCTGCCTCCCTTCATTGTTTGCCTTCTTAATGAGCGGGGCAGGGCCAGAGGGCTTTTGATTGACACCTTCAGACTCCTCTCAAACTCTTCAGGGTTATCTCTGTCTGAACTCGCTTCCTGCTCTACTGTACCTGATGCCAAATGACACGTCGTTTCTCATTTCCAGTTTCTGCTATGGCTTCTCTGGCACCAGTAGGTCTGTCAGTCACTGATGGCAATTACAGGGGAATGCATTTTAACACTTAAATAAAGCCCCGAAAAAAACCTAACAAGCCATGCTTGGGTACACCATTAAAAAAACATGACAAGTTAAGGATAAAAGTGTTAACGAAAACCTTCAGTCATTCTAAAATCAGTTTAAAAGGTCCATTATGGTATAATTTTAAACGCTCAGCTACATTAAACCTCTTTGTGAGGGTACAGCATGTTCTTCAGGGTGTAAAGTAAACACACACCTGAGAAAATTCCTGAAATACTTGAGCATATGTTCTTCCTCCTAGCAGCTAATAATCCAACCGCTGTCAGATCATTCAGATGATCAGCAGATAAGCTACAGACGGGTTTCTTGGTATAAATTTAAAAAATAGCAAAAAGTCTGAATGGAAACCTGAGAAATTAAACTCATTCCCCAAGTTAAAACTGCTGCATCTGTTTTCATAACTACAGTTAACCTTAAAGAAAAGATAGAGATCCTGTTGACACTTTGTGCCACAAAACAATCGCTTATTGGTGTGATTTATTCCTGATTTTAATCAAAACAAGACACAACAGTGAACTGCTCATTCATCAAACATTTACTGTTCTTTGCTTATTTCAGATGGGACTTTCTGTTCATGTCCATTCATAGACATGAATCTCACAGCAATTTAAAACTTTATATAAAACCTTTGATCTGTAAGTAACTAGTTACATTTACTCACTTACAGATATTTAATGAGTAAGTGAGTATACTTTTAGGAGAAGTGCTACTGTACCATATTATTTACTTTTATTTGAGTAATATATTAATAGATTATTGCTACTCTTGCTTGAGTAAAATGCTTGACTACTCCATTCATTGTAAATAACTAACCCAGCTTTTTTTTAAGTGCTCCTCACAAATTCACACAGTTTATGTCAAATCAAGAGTTCACTTATTTTGTGCTTAAACCTACTTTCCCATTTTGAGGTTAGAAATAAATATTGTCACCGAACTGGTTTTATTTTAAGAAGATAATTGGTTTGAACGTGTTTCCTCTGCCTTGAATTGTTATTTTTTTAACCCTTTAACACCGAATGTTTTATATTTAATACATGAGTTTTTGTAACATCTACTTCAGTGTTATTCCTATGTTCTACAAAAGTCTGACTTCTAGATTAGATTAGATTAGATTAGAAGCCTTGTCTACAATCAGACATGTGTAGAAAGCAATGATCAGAAATGTCCAATACATTGCAGATAATGTATCTGAGATATTTTTTCATTTGCCTGAATGTTCAATGACAACTCTAGATCAGAAAGTATTTTTTTTACAATTATTTAATGGTTTAAAGGGTTCGTTGTCTTATTGTAGTCTTTAAAATACCAGAAATTGCACATAAATGTACATTTTGCCATATCTTTATCACATCATTTTAAGTCACAGATGTGATCATGAGTTACTCAGTACAATATTGTTTTACTCTTCTGTAATTTCCCGGATGGCTGCTTCTTTCTTCTGCTTTTTAAGGTACTCTAAACACCTCTGGATATAACAAACAGCTGTTGCATATTTGTATGCCAAAACAATTTCACACAGGTCTGAATTTATTGTGGATTTGATCACATTCTCACTGGATTTGATCTAAACACATCCCTTAAATTTGGTTATATGTCCCTTAACAAGCTGCTGAGTAACCAGCCGCTTCCTGAGGACTTCATAAGCTTCTGACATTGCCATAAATCCCCTGAAGGACATTGGGCCAAATATTAGCGGGGCTGATGTATATTTTCCTAGCCTAAATTAAATTAAAGACATTTCCTGTAAAACAGAATTGATTAAAGACAAACGTTGGGTCATTCTTACCCTCTGGGATGAAGAACAGTTTAAACTAATATGGCTGCTTGTCCTTGACAATTGTACACAAATTTCTGACCAACTTGATGTGATCATGAAAACCCAGAACCATTTTTTATATACAGGCCAAAAGCATTTAGGTTTGTGGGAAACAAACTAGTTGAATTTTCTCTATTTTCTGTAAATCAATCAGATTATTGAGAGTTTTGGGATCGTTTCTACTAAATATTAAGAATATTTCTGGTGTGTAGCAGAAAAGAATCATCTGCAAGAGTTAAATGTATGTTTTCAGGAAAAATAATGTTGTGATTAGGGTGCTGGAAGATAAGAGAGCATTACACTAAAATAAAAATTTAAATGTACTCTTGATCAAAACAAAGATATCCAATTATTGGTAAGTTTTTTCAAAGCTAGGTTTTTACTTACATATTTAAATGTAACTATTTGACTGTTTGATAAATAACAAAGGGGGTTTGACTAGATGAGACCATTGGTCTCCTTAAATTGGAAACTGTGCTAGCTATACCTTTTAGTAAATCTCCTGCTTTCTGCAGATGTTTGTCAGATTGGTCCTCACAGGCAGCCGTACACACAGACAGAAGAGCTGTTATCTGCTCCATCAGCCTCCAGTCGCTCCACTAAACCCGGTTCATCATTACTGAGACAGCGTGAAACCGGGTCAAGTGACTGCACTCCGCTCTTTAAAAGTCAGCTTCTGTCCACGTCGCTATAGTTGTGCGGTTTTATCACAACTATAGGTTTAAGTCAAAATGTTTCAATGACACGTGATGCTCTGGACTATTTGTAATTTTATCAACAACAATAAATGGCTACTTCTCTCCAGGATTACCAGGAGATGTTTGGTCAAATTGAATCTTTAGGGAAAACATACAGCAGTGAGCTTTTACATTATACAGGAACAGTGGATTTTTGTATTTTATTTTTTATTTTAATGAATCAAGATTTAGATAAAATACTCTATTTCTTGCTGTATCCTTTGCCTATTATAAGGTGGTGAAGCAATTCTAAGATATTCCAATAGGTTAAGGAAACAGGAAGCTCTAAAGCATCTGTCAGCTTTTGTGTTGCTAGCACCTGATTGCTAGCCAACTGCAGTTTGATCCACTACCCAAAATGCTGCCAGGTAAACAGATCAAAAAGTGATACCTTTAAAACAAACTGGTGGCCCCAAACACTCTGCAGATAAACAAAATGATCAGATAATAAGCAGATGAAGAAAACCTTCAACAGTGAGATCTGCTGCTTACTCCATTAAGATCGTTTATCTCCCAGGAGCCATGAAGACACAAAACGGCATTGAAATACTGCAAATAAATCCTCCTATTCTTTATCCTTAGTTCTCTACTTCCTCGTCTCTTCTGAATAAAAAGTGAGACTACAAAACTACCAACCCCATGAGGCTGTAGGGTCCAAATGACTTACAGACACATTGAGAAAACTGACTCTCTCTAAACAATAACTCAAAAGCTTCTTTAGTTTACTTCAAATAAGCAAATTAAACATTACTAAAATAATTTCCATATTTGTTTACATGCAGGGCTCATAATAAAAGCTTAAACTTACGTCACCAACATCCAAAGTCCTATTTTAGCCATACTTGACATCACAGCATCTCCTGCTGCTATTTTTCCTACGTCTGTTGACAATAGTTTCAGTGGAAACATCAAGAAAGTGGCCTTTAATTAGATAATAAAGTTTTGGTTGGTAATAATTGTTAGTTAGTCTGTCCAGTTTTTTAAGCCAACTTTTTCAGTGGGAAATAACTCAAGAGCTACATTATGCCTCAAAATAAGATGAAAAAAAAAAAAAACAACTAAAACACTTTTAAATTCAGGGTTCAGAATATCAGCTTAAGATGTCTTTTAAAGACAGAGTGATATGTTGAGAGCAACTGCTTTGATTTAATGCCAAAGCCTTTGCACTGATGAGAAATATTGTGATGCTTTTATTTCTTGACCTCTCCTGCCAAGATATGTTGTTAAACATGCAATTTTTATAACTTTATAATCATTTGTTAGGATCTGGGCACAAACTGAATCGTTTTTATTGGCTGCCTTGTATAAACAAGCTAAAAAAAAAGAAACAGCACAGAGAAGATTTCTGTTTAACTGACATGAGATCTGTTGGAAGTTCAAACACATCCCTGAATTACTGAGTGGATCTCCCAACAGCTAAATAACTGACACAGCTGGCTCCGGCTCTTACACTCTGCACTCCCTAAAAGGTTTGGTTTCTAGCGCTGGCATCAACTCCTGGGAGTTGAACTGTCTGAGGCGTGTGACACTTTATATAAATCCAAAATAACAGCTTGTGTTTATTAGGGTGTGAAAAACACTGATGTGCAGAGGCCTCCACTCTACCTTAAGATAACTGTCAATAAAAATGTATACATCATTTTCAAAATGGTTAATGTAGGTCAGTATATGTAATTAAATTTAAGATTTGTATTTGCTTCTCGTTGTCCAGATATGCATGGATGTGACGTGTTTTATCTGTTGGAGTAGAAATTCAGAAGTTCAAGTTACAAAGATAATTCTTGGGATATAAAATACAAGAACAAGTACAAAACACACATTTATGAGAACAGAAACTAAAACCCCTGATAAAACTGTTACACTCCACACCAGTTGGTGGCAGTAATGCACCTGAAAGTTTGCACCTTTAGGTGAGAAGTAAAGGCAGAGGACCACATAAAACTTGTGTGTTATATCTTTGATGAAATGCACGGGGCAAATGTTTAATCAGTGGTTTTCATCTTCTTCCTCCTCACAGAAGCTCAAAAGTAGTTGGTGAAGAATTTTCAGGTGCATCGACGCCACCAGCTGGTAAGGAGTGCAACAGCAGTAGCAGCAGTTGCAGATTCGTACTTGTAAATCTGTGATTCATATTCACAGATTTGTGATTTTCATTTACGTGGTTGCAAACTAGTTGTAACTTTGTAACTTTCATTTGTAATTTCTAATGTTTCTCGCAAATAAAAATCTGATGTCACGTGTACAATGTGTGCAGAATTATTAGGCAGATGAGTATTATGATCACATAATCCTTTTCGTAAATAATGTCCGACTCCAAGCTGGAGTTATGGCTAATCAATGAAGTCAAGGGATGTGCATCTCTGTACTGAGAAGGATTTTGGTCTAATGACATCAACACCTTATTTAAGGTCTGCTTAATTATTAGACAACTTTGGCAAAACGGGTCAGAAGAGAGATTTGATAGACTCCGAAAAGTCAATAATTGTGGGATGTCCTGCGGAGGGAGGTAGCAGTTTTGAAATCGCCAAACTTTTGAGGCCAGATCACTGAACAATCAAACATTTCATGACAAATAGCCAACAGGGTCGCAAGAAGCATGTTGAGAAAAAAGGCACAAAATAAATGCCCATGACTTAAGGAAACTAGAGTGTGAAGCTGCCAAGATGCCATTTGCCACCAGTTTTGCCATATTTAAAAGCTGCAGCGTTACTGAAGTATCAAAAAGCACAAGGTGTGCTATACTCAGGGACATGGCGGAGGTAAGGAAGGCTGAAAAATTACCACCTTTGAACAAGAAGCAGGGGATAAAACGTTAAAACTGGGCCAAGAAATATCTTATGACTGATGATTCTAAGGTTTTATGGACGGATGAAATGAGAGTGACTCTTGATGGTCCAGATGGACCCCAGACTGGATCAGTAAAGGACAGAGAGCTCCACTCCCACTCAGGCACCAGTAAGGTGGAGGCGGGGTACTGGTATGTGCTGGTATCATCAAAGATGAACTTCAACTCCTAGACCTACTGCCAGTCAGTTCAAGAAAGACGTGGTTTTCATGTTACTTCACAGTGTGGCTGAAAGTAAAGCTCTAAAAGAAAAAAAATTATGACTTGGTCCTTTTGTTGACCTCATCTGAACCCCACAGAGAACCTGTGGTTCCTCATAAAATGTGAGATCTACAGCGAGAACAGAGTGGAAGGATTTTGAGTGTCTTCGCAAAGGAAGACGGGAAACAAGAGAGATGGGAATATATTTGTTTTTTATTAAGTTGTTTAATAATTCTACACAGTAATAGTTACCGACACAAACAGATATTCTCCTAAGGAAGCAAAGTCTAAAAAAAAAACACTCAAACTTCTAAAAATGTTAAGCTTTGATATTTATGAGTCTTTTGGGTCGATTGAATCCTCTCAAATACAACTTGCCAAATGATTCTGCACACACTGTATCTGAGCCGACAAGAAGTACAAATTTAACATTTTTTAAAGTTATTTATGTAACTGACTGAATTTCTCTTCGGGATTAATAAAGTAGAATTGAATTGAATTACATGTACATATTCAGACACCTAATCACAGGATTTAATCACTGTTATCTTACCTCACACTACAAGGGAAAAACTATGAGTAAGTTTCATAGAATATAAATACCAATTCCTTTTTAAAGTTTTCAGATAAGTGTGATTTTTCCACACTGTTCTGCTATTAGAAATATTAAGTATTGTCTGAAGTGGAAGTCACAGGATATGGCATAAAGTGTCAGTCACCTCAGGGAATCCCTACCGATCACACAACGAACATAGAGATGTTCAGAACGGTATGTTTATCCCAGCAGAGGGAGAAAAGACATGGGCTCTGTTTTCTTTCCTTTTCTGTCTAAAGAAAATTATCCTTCTTCTAAAACGTTCTCAGATGCTAAACCTAAAGATTTCACAGCACCAACAAACAAGTTTGCAATTTAAATTGATGCACTTATTGTTTAAAGGGTTTAATTATTTTCTTTAATTTCTATAACTGTGATGTCATTTTATAAATTATTCTAGAAAGTAAAAAAAAAATCTAACTAAAAAAAGGAGAACTTAACTAGACCTTAAGGTTTTACATTTTTATGCAGCTGCATTATAAACTAAAAATATTCATTTGGGCTGATAATCTCTTTTGATAGATTCAAACCTATATTCTATGGATGATAAATAATTACTACATTATTTCCAACAAGTCCTGCTTTAGCATAACTTTATTTTCCAGGCCAATTTATAATCTCAATAAACCCAAGTTCTAGATTTAGATGCTCAGGATTTTGTTGTTTTCATCCACACTGTATTAAACTATAGTATCTGACACGTCCAATCTATGTTTTTCCCATTAAGCCTTTTTAGCTGTAGAAGTAATTTGAGGTCATATGACTGAAAGTAATCTAAACTTAAAAATATTTAAAATATTTTGATTTCATTTAGAAATAGCGAAACTCTATTTATGAGCTTAAACAACACTAAGTAAACATTTTTGACTTGGCAGACTATCTAAAAGAATTAAGTGTGTTCTTACCTGTGAGACCCAGTAGAAGGAAAACCTTCCCTATATGATCCATGTTAGCAGAGGTTTAAGTTCCCAGTGCTGACCAACATTTTTCTTCTGTGTTGTGTTTCTACCTGCTTGCTGAGGATACAGAGTGACTAATTTTGGACTCAGTTGGTTTTGGAGGCTTTGCTGCATGTCAGGTTCTGTGTGCTTCTTTAAAAGGTGTGCAGTGCGCAGCAGCCGCCTGCAGCATCCGCCTGCAGCAGCCGTCACTGCATGTATGCTTTCTGAAAACCTGAGATGTTATGCATCATGCTTTTAATAACCAGCTACAACACGGACACAAAACCGTGCCAGGTTTAACCCCCACCGTCTCAAACACACTCAAACACACACACACACACCTCGTTAGGCCGCCTGATCCCTGGATTTACTGGCTTAGTATTAAGAAAATACTCCTGCAATTTGGGATTAAATCCCCCCAAACCCCATCCGACAACAATGACTCTGTCCATTTGATATCTTGATACTTGTCATCAGTCGCTGGTTTTATTGCTGTCAGGCACGGCTAGGACACCTGAAACTTCTAATCTGTCTGTTTAAATGTCTTTTTTTTCCCAAACTAAGCATTTTTGGGGATTACGTTTTTTTATATACTTTTTGGGTGCAGGTCAAAGCAGAACTGTTCTGATTTCTGATGATTAACATTTGAATGACGTGTGCTTTTCTTCTCTCTTGTGATGTAAGACCTTTGTTAGGGTTTTCTTTAAACATGCACACATTTACCTGTAAATCAGAACCTCTCCTGTTTTACATTAATACTTTCTCTAAGAAAGCTTCTTATATTTACCGTATATCTCCTGTGATGTAAGTAAAAGGCGTATTAGTGTGGTCAGTTACCAGGGGAGCAGATGCAAGTCAACAGATTATGATTATTTTCCAGGTATATTGGAAGTAAAATAACTTGAACGATTATTAGGTTTTGCTTTATGAGTCAGAAAAAAACAAATGCATGTTGTTTTTTGTTGTATTTAAAATAATGGCTTGTCAAGTATTTTTTTCAAAGCTTAAAAAAAATAAATAAAAATAGGATATTTTAGAAAGTCTTAGTGGAATTTACAAAAGGTTACCAAAATAAATTTTGGTTCTTCTAGCATGACTACAAATTGAGAGATTATTACTTTCTCTCCTTAAACAACATAGTCTTTGAAACAGTTTTTCTACTTTCTCTCACAAACTTTTCTTGTTTTATTGTTTTATCACCCAAAACATGTTATTTTTATACATTAACAGATGCTACAGAAACAACCCATTCACTGATAAGCTGCAGAGTTTGCTTATGCCTAAGACTGTTCCTGCATATTTCATTTGTCCACAAGCAGGAAACTAAATAAATGTGTTTTAACATGGATTAAAGTCATCAGATGCGCACTGGCTCTGTTTTAGCATCAGTATAATACTTCTATGATTCTGTTTTTGCGCTGCTCAAATTATTCTTCCCTCTCCTGTGGCCCACTACAGGCCCACACTCCAACTCTCAGACCTAAACTTTTCGACTTTCACTCTCACATGTTGCGCCATACGCACTTCTAAGTCGCGCGCTGATTGGCCGTATTTCCCGACCGCAGAACTACTGAGCGCTGTGATTGGTCGAAAGCGCACGAAGGAGCCCTATGGTTGCTTGACTCCTGGAGCAGCTGGCCTCAGAGACCTGCATCAATCTCCGTCCGTCAGCAGCAGCAGAGAGAACAACCGCGGACCTCTGAAACAACATCATCATTATTAGGCTCTTATTTTGATCTCTCTTTTTTGTATGTTTTGGCCTGGAGGCAGGTATAAAATACAAGCGGAGCTGATGTGGCAAATAAATGAATAAATCTCCATTGATGTGGATTTATCTTCTAAATATCTGGATAAATATCAATTGTTTAATATTTAACGGATTCACAAGAAGATCAAGCAAGGTAATTATTATTTTCTTTATTTCTCTCTTTCTTTCTCTCTGAAATTTAATATTTCTGCAGAGGGGACGTAAAAACTATGGACATTTGTCTGTCAATTTTCTGCTAATACAAAATATCACGCAAACTTCTGGAAAAATGTACAATGAGATAGAAATCCTATTAAACGCGAGAAAATAAAAATGTAGAACTTTGTCTTGATATAGTATTTCCTAATATATTGGCTTAAAAAACATAAAGATAATTGTAAGGGGAAAAAAACGCCATTTAAGTTTTTAAAAACATACTTAAAAAAACACGTATTCTTTATTTTTCGTTTATTAAATACAGTCTCGGATGAATTTAATTAGTGCAACTTTACTAAACTTTTTATGCTTAATCTCATACAGTTTCCTGTAAAAAAAGGACAAAGAAGTGTATAAACAAGCACATTAGTTCAGTATTTCTTTGGTTTTCTGTGAAACTGCAGTGTCTTTTAACCTCACTCTGTGTTAAATCAGGCCGTTTCTGGGAGAAAATTCAATTTTCTCTCGGTGTAGGTGTATTTCCTCTCGGTATGGGATCTTGTCCCGGCTCCACTCTGCTGATAAGAGCTCTCTGCTAATTGCCGCCTGTAGATCTAATCTAAATTGTAATGGCGTTCATTTGCACACAGTTTTCGCCACATTTACATTGCGCAATTCGGCTGCTTCCTGCGGTTGTGGAACAAGTAGTGCTTTATTCACAGCGTTAATGCCTGAGTTCTACTCCACCTGAGGGCCAGGGGGCCCTTTCACAAGGAAACAAGCAAAACAGCCCCGCGGATTAGGGAAATTTTTTATCTAAATATACACTAATTTACACCCAAACTAATGGTATTTACTTTGGGTTGTTTAATGCTTCCGCAGCAGAGTCAAAATCTGCAGAAATTAAATAAAAGGTATATATTTAAGAAAAAAAAGGTGATTTGTTTTAAAAATGCTGTGGCCATATATTCCACACTTTAGACCTACAGATATATCATACCAGCAAATTCTTCTCTCAGTTTGAGCCAACATCTTGAAATATAGATATTATAAAACCAAATAAATGGTTGCAAAGTCACTTTCGTTTGTCTTTTTAATTGAAGTAATAGTAGGTGATAATCAACAGTTTAAGACTGCAGCATTAATTCAGAAAGGAATAAGCTGTGTCTCGGGATGAGTGGATAAAGGCCGAGTGGCTCTTCAGGAGCGCATTCCCACAGAGGAAGGAGGAAATCCTCAAGCGGCCGAGTCTCTGCAGATCATTACTGTGAGTTGATGAATTAATGGACGCATCATGGAGATGAAAGCGATAACTTAGTGCCGATAGAAGGAGGAAATGTTTTCATGACGGTAATATTGGACGGAAGACGGAAAAAAACTGACATTTATGTTAATAACAGCTTCATTCCTTTTGATGAACATTGTTTATGCAGGAAATAGGAAAGTGGAAATAATTGTTCCATCTCACAAATTTAATAATTCAGCAGTACGCGAAAAATTAATTAACCCCCCCCCCCCCCCCCAAACACACACACACACTGTACCTGCTTCATCAGCTCACTTCTGTCCTAATGCTTAGCATTTAATCTCAAGTTTTTATTTTGAACTCCTACATTTTCCACGAATAAGAGGTTTGAAAGTTAAAGTTTTAAACTGTTTACAATATAAATTGATATGATTTAACAACTTGTTTGCTAATTTAAGGAATTTTACATAAAGGTTTTGATCAATTGCCAACTTATGAGGGATGAAAGCTTAGCAAATATATTTATTACGTTTTAATTAGATGTTGCACTGATAAAAATTAGATGACAACATTTTCATTACAACTGGATTGATTAAGGCATCAGGCGTTATACTGAAGTAATAACAAATAAAAATCGTTTAAGATGACATTTTTTGACCATCACGGTTCATTGGAGAGTATTCAGAAAGTCCGCAAGTTTAACTCCAGCTTTCAATAAGTTAATCCTGAAAAAAAACTTAGCTACTGGTCCAAGATAATAAAAAAAAAATCTTCAACCACAATAGTTTTCAAAACTTTAAAAGTTAATATCAACCAGAATCTAGTCGGTATAAAGCCCGATATTCTGCTCCCCCCGCTGCTTCTATAGCCTGAATAATGAACCAACATAATCTGTTAAAATACAATCGATTTGTTGAGATGGGATTGATGACCAATATATGTATCTAACATGTTATTAAACATTTAATTTATAAACTAACCTGCTCGATAAAATATTAAGTAGTTTTTAAGGACAACATTAAAAACCATCTTATTTAAAATCAGGGTTTGTTTACTTTTTTATTCTATATGTTTTATTCTCAGTTTTAAAGATATGAAGTAATAAAATGTTTAGACTTTTTCATTAATTTTGGGTGGAATTAACAGACGTAAACAGCTTGTGTGTTTCAGATTGGTTTATCTCATATTTCGTAGAGCCGGTGCAGTTTGGGACTTTTGCTCATGAGTGTTTGTTTGTTTTGCAGGAGCCCACGGTCCCAGTGGAACAGCGGGGACCTGCACCTGTCCAGTCCGCCCAGACTCCGGTCTCCCCTCGCTGCTTCTAGCATGATGTCTTACCTCAAACAGGCCCCGTACGGCATGAACGGACTGGGCCTGAGCGGAGCCGCCATGGACCTGCTGCACCCGTCCGTGGGATACCCCGGTAAGGACGAGCATAAGGCCTGGTAAAAGAAAAACAAAGAAGAGTCTAAAATATAACCCTACTCATGAAATTATACTTTCACTTCTAGGTACGTATTTCAAATCAGTTTCTGATTTTATGGACACGGTTCTGGTGAAGCAAAGTAATGTTTAGGTTGAAGTTGAAAACACTTTGTTTTAACTTTCAAAAGTCCGTCATTTCCATTAGAATTAGTCCCTCTGCCTGAAAACACATCATAACGTTCACTGTTTATTTATAAAATCAGCCTAATTTATGAATTAGAAGCTATTTGATAATTGCAATTTAAATATTTATGAGTCAAGTTTGCTTGTTAACAAAATCAAGAAAGAAAAATGAACAAACATCCAAACTGAACAAACTTCAATTTCGCAACAATGCAACGTAAACAGTCAATGATGGATGAAATATATTATAACCATTGTAAAAACTGATGTTTATGTAGTCTAATAATTAATATTATTTTAGTAAAAGAAATATAAGCTGAAATAAACGAATAAAATGATTTTCTAATTTCTGCACAGAAATATAAATTAAAGACTAAATCAAATGTATTAACATTGTTAGACCACTTATGGTAAAACGTATTTACAGTAAAAAAAACAAACGAGAAATTTTTGACTTGTATATTATTATAGCAACTGTATTTACCGCGAAAACAGATATTTGTAGCTTTTGTAAAAAAATAGAATTTGTTGTGCAATTTAAACAATAATGCGCTATTACAAAAGGTTCAATTGAAAGGAAAGAGCAATTTATCTTGAAAGAGCAAACGGTTATAAATGTGTCAATTAGAAATACATTTCAATAGTTACATATAATTTCAGACTCTTTCCTTTATTCAGTTTACTGTAAATATAAACAAACATGAAGTACAGTGAAAAAAAGTGATAGCGTAGAAAAAAACTAATATAACATATAAATATGTTATTTAAATGAGTTTCTCACTCCATAACATAATATCAACATATATAGAAACAAGACATATGACTCTCTGGCCAGGATCCATCAGGGGGCAACACCAGCACCCTGAAATAAAGACTCTGTCATTTGCACCTGGAATACTTTTGTTGATGTTGTTTTTTTAAATGTTTGTTTTTTTTTGTTGCTGGTTGTTTAAAGCAAGAGGCAATTGTTCTGGCCTTGTTATCTGATTTGTAGTTCCTATTTGGCATCAAGTTGTGGTCATTTTACTGCTTTTTAAATAAGTTTGATCTTAATTTGACAATATGTAGATCAAAATATAAACCAACAAAGCTAAACCTCAATAGGATTTTCTACACCAAAGAGATTAAGAGATTAAAAATAACTTTGGGATTTTGTAAAAACACACAAGAGTAAAACTGTTTAGATAGAAGACTCAGGCAAGTATGTAAATCCAGAATAAACAGCTCAAACATTGAATTGTTTATTACACAATCCTTTAAACTGCAGTTTTAATTTCTGAAACCATTTATCTAGATGTGAAAAAACACGCAGGCAATCCAGTATCAGGTGCAAGAGCAGGTCTTCTAATTATGCAAGAAAAAAGCAAAGCTTAAGTGCTATTAGAGTCCAAAAAGCTTTGAGGAAACTGGACTTGTTCCGTTTTTGTTCCTCGTTTAAAGTTCTAAGGGTATTTGTTGTTTTTTGCATCTTAAAAAGAAATGTTTGTTTTAAATGATTTGTTCTTATAAGGTGATCATATTTGGTAGATCTATAAAAAATGTGAGGAAAAAATCTCAAAACATAAAATCATAATAGAACTAATGTAGAATTTGTGCACTATATAACATTTAATTATAGTTTTGCTGATGATGTTAGATCCATTTTTTGACATTTACAATTTTTGGTTTGGTTATTTTTCTTCCCACAGCCAACCCTCGGAAGCAGCGGCGGGAACGCACCACCTTCACCCGGACGCAGCTGGACATCCTGGAGTCTCTGTTTGCCAAAACACGCTACCCAGACATCTTCATGAGGGAGGAGGTGGCTCTGAAAATCAACCTGCCAGAGTCCAGAGTACAGGTCAGGAACTAACAAAATTCCCCTACGATAAATGCAATAATTACAAAAAAATAACACCTTCAACTTTTATCGAACATGCTTTTGGAGTCTGAACTGAAATGGGTTCTTTGAAACTTCAGAAGATCCAGAAAAGCAGTTTGGAGGAGTTAATAGGATTCGGTGTCAGGTCCTGTAAGACTTACCTGTGATTCACCTCAGGCTCGATTAACTTCGCTGTGAGCAAGAAATGTTCAGCTATTATCAATCGAGTTTAGACAAGTCTTAAATGAAAGGAGGGAATTTGGCAGCACAGATCCAGCTTTTGATACGGTGAGTTCTTCTTTCTTAAAAGCTTCTCAGAGGTTTCTTTTTGCTCAGCTTCACAGCCTGACTTAAAGCCTGTTGGCTATTTGCTTTATTATTTCAGCCGAGCCACATTCAGGCATCAACATCTCAATTATTACTGTAACGCTGACGACTGTTGTTAATTTTAGGAGCTTTAGCCACTCTGTGTTTTACATTTTCTGTTCTCTGAGCTTATTTGGCACAGATTGCTGGTGTGGTGATGCATGTCAAACTTCCTTCATTTCCCTCGATATTAATCAGCAACTTTTCTGTAAATAGCTGCATCATGCAACTAATGACAGTTCAAAAGTGTATAAAATGCAATCTATTGGCATTTATAATGCTTTTTCTAAACTGAGGTTGTTTTAGGATGCTACAAATTTGCTTTGGCTTCGCATGTTCTGAAATAGCCATTAGCTTTAGCCTCAGGGGCTGTCTCATCTGGATTGGTCAGTGAAAGAGTTTTCCATTGCCGACAAGACATTAAGTGCTTTATAAACTTTAAAGAAATTGTAATCAAAAATCAAGTGTCAGTTGCAGAAAGCTTTGCTCTTGGCATGATTTGGAGATTTGAACCTCGGATAAATTCAGTTTTTGTGCACCAGTCAGTATTTTGCACCTGAAATATCAGAACCAATCCGTGGCCTGTTTCTGGTTTTATTTGTGAGAAAAGTTTAATTAAGGAAGATTGACGAAATCTCTATGTTTTTCAGGTGTGGTTCAAGAACAGACGAGCCAAGTGTCGGCAACAGCAGCAGAGCAACAACAGCGCCAAAGTAAAACCAGTGAAGAAGAAGTCGTCTCCAACCAGGGACAGCACGGGCTCAGAGAGCAGCGGCCAGTTCACTCCACCGGCCGTGTCCAGCTCCTCTGCATCCACCTCTTCCTCATCCTCTTCCTCTGTCTCCTCCGGCCTCAGTGGGCCTGCTTTGATCAGCACGTCTACCTCCGTCACTGCACCGGTGTCGTCCATCTGGAGCCCGGCACCCATCTCCCCAGCTCCGGCACCAGCTAATCTGCCTGACCCGGTTGCTCCTACCAGCGCGTCCTGCATGCAGCGCTCTGCAACTTCCTCTGCTAGTGCAGGAGCGCCGTCATACCCAGTGTCCTACAGTCAAACGGCAGCGGCGTACAGCCAGGGTTACCCTGCCTCCGCATCGGGTTCCTACTTCAGTGGTGTGGACTGTGGCTCCTACCTGGCTCCAATGCACTCCCACCACCACCCGCACCATCCACACCAGCTAAGCCCCATGACAGGATCCTCTATGTCAGGACACCCACACCACCATATTGGCCAAACAACTGGCCATCACCATCACCACCACCCTCCACACCATCACCAGGCGTACAGCACGCCCGGCTTGGCCTTCAACTCCACGGACTGTCTGGATTACAAGGAGCAGACCGCAGCTTCCGCCTGGAAGCTCAACTTCAATGCCACCGATTGTTTGGACTACAAAGACCAGGCCTCTTGGCGTTTCCAGGTGCTGTGACTTCCTTCGGCCCACTCTTGACGTGTTTAAAGACTTTTTTTGTGTAAATTGTGGCTTACTTTGAAGATCCTCCTCACAGTAAAGACACTTTTTAAAATGTAATTGTGAACTGAAACCATGCACTGAGCAGTCGAACCTCGAGTTCTGTCCTGCTGTTTTTGGTGGAGCAGCGATCCCGGGATTATTTTTCTACTCCACAACCAAGAAAAAAAAAAAAGAACAGCCAACGTACTTGTATCCAACTGAAGGCCTTTAATGGGAAAACCCCTGTGGAGGTACACACATTCTAGGAACAACTCTGTGACTATTCCCTGAAACAAAGAAAAACTCGCAACTATTAAAACTACAAGATTAGGGGGAAAAAAACACACATTAGATGTTACAACAGACTAAGATTTTATTTCTAATGACAGGATGCTGCTGGGATTTTCAAACTGCTGATCTGATGGATCTCTTACATCTTGCACCCCTTCGGAGGCGGTTTGGAGACTGATTTGCAGCACTTGTTTGGGTTTGTCACACTTTCCTGGTTGCTTTTTGCAAGGGAAAGTAAAGGAAAATGTGAATTTGTGAAACAATGTAAGAATGCTGTAGAGATTCTAAAAAATGTACATTCGTGTCTTTATAATAAAGTCTTGTTTAAACCTTATCTATTAAAAGAAATATTTGTTTTTTCCTGAAGACAGATCAAGTGTTGGCTTGTCAACAGAGCTGGCACCAAGATGGGCAAGTCACTGTTTTAAGCTAATATTTAGGGAACTAGTTTTACTGGTTTTACTGCCGTTTTTACTGGTTTTGCTGCAGAGCAAAGAGTACCAGATAGTGCTGCAACAAGATGACATGACACAAGGTTTTTTGTTATTAAAACACCACCTTCTTGTCGAATTTTGGTCTGTCTAGTGAAGCTAAAACAGGTTTCTGCTTTGCTTCAAGCAGATATTAAGCGCACAAAATATAAAGGTAGGTGCTTGAAGCTTAACACGCTCCAAGTTTGAGACTCTTATTTTGAAGTAAGAAAGGAAGTTGTTCTATGTTGTGTTATTGTATGATATTAAATGGCTCATTAACCATGCATGTGCATGTACATGCACACCTAAATCTTTAGGTGCCTAATAACAAAAACAAACTGATGATGTGACTAACAAGCTATAAGGCTAATTGAAAGCAGCTACTTCATAGCTTCTTTCAGACTCTGAGTAATATATGTAAAATGGTCCAAACAGAAGCTGATCATTCTGGCTGCAGAATAAAATCTGTAAGTAGTTTTGAATCACTTAACAAGACAATAGAACAAGCAAACAAAAGGCCATTTAAGGAATTGTTGTTACCTTAACAGACTCGTGGTCCACATACCCAAAAAGGAACAAGGAATAAATATAAATAGCAAATAAAAGTTCGCTCAGCTGTTTTATGGGATTAATGTTTCTGGGAAATGAGCATCCACATACATCAGAGCAAAGGTGTTCTAAGATAATTAAATATTTATTGTTGGGTGTCAAAAGGTAAAGGAAGTGACTGTGGTCTAAATATTCCATACTTTTTTCTGACATTATTATAGCTACTGCAAACGTTCTCAGAACTGTAAGGGTTCATAAGGGTTACCCTAGTATCCATCAGTTTGATAGCACTTCATGGCTTCTCTTTCTCCTGTACTGATCAGGACACCTTAAAAATGCTGCCCTGCTATTACTCATCAAACCAAATTTTCATGACACTAAACGGTAACAAAAAAATTATTTCTCTTTAGCAAAGCATTAAGACTAACTGAAACCTGGCAAATACAGTTGATACCAATGGAAAAGGACTGATAGGTCATTTACATGTGTAAAAAAGGTAAATAATTTAAAACACCTTAAAATGAAATGTTTGCTTGTCAGTGACATACGAAATCAGAGGTGACACCAGGCAATGAATTAAAGGAGACAGATCAAGTTTGATGTTGTTTTTTAATCATCAGTCTGTTCTACCTCCGTCTAAGCTTTGAGTTAATCTTATTCATTGGCCAAATCAAAGACACCACATTCCTGTTCCGTCCATGTCTTGCAGTTGTTTAAAAACTGGTGGACTTACTATCATCTGGTGAGGTGGGTCCAATATAACCAGCCTAAAACATGATTACACAGTCGTCGCTCAGCCAAAGCCCAACAGTCTCTTTTAAAACTTTTGACCCACTGATATGAATTTTTTAGAACATTTTCCCTCAGACAAGCACAGGTTTCTCTAAGTAAGATGTTTTTTTTTAACTGGATCAGGTAACTATTACAGATATTGACTTCAAATCATTGTAAAACCTTTTAAAAACCCTTAAAAGCTCTCAAGAATAGCTTCTTACCTGTTGAACACACCTTTAAGAAGTCAACTGCATAATACAGGAGATCAGTAACAACCTAATTTAAGAGATGAGAAAGTAAGCATTTAAATCTCTTATTAGCTATCCCACAAAGTGGTACAGTGTAAATGTTTTCTCTGGCATCTAGTAGAAAACATTCACCGAGGTTGTCAACAATCAAAGCTACCTCCCGAACCGGAGTGCTGGACCAGGTTAGCAAACATGTACACTGGCGTTGCTGCTATTTGTTTGGCTGTTTCGACTGCAATCTACAACTCATTTGATCCAAAGTAAAAAGGGACGCATCACGATTTTAATTAACCGCCACCCAGCTTCTTTGCTGTGTCCTTCCAGCAGCTGGACAAACAGTTTTTTTTTGGTAAACATGCTGTCTGCACCACTTGTTTGCCTGCCCTGCATCCTGCTAGGCTTTACCAGCATGCACGGCTGGCTCGAGTAAACACCGAGCCAGATTCCCCACATTGGGGCAAACTAATCTCTAGCCCATGTTCAAGCCATGTCCTAGACCTGCTCTGAAAAAAACAGCAAGCATCCCTGAACAGCTGTTTGGGACGTCATGTTAACTTCCAATCCAGCCTTTCATCACAGGCACGAATAAGGTTTCTAAGTTTTGTAGTGACTAAATGTTTCAGCTAAATAAAATCTGGGCTCTAAGAAAGCTTTATTTATAAAGTTAAATAAAGAAATAAGGTTTGTGAAGGTCCCCTGCACTTCCTGGACCAATATATCTGGGTAATTTTTAAAACGGCAGCAACGATGAAGGGCAACTCCTACTTTTGACGATGCCCTATAAGTCATTTCTATTCTTTGAAGGAGAAAAAACTCAATTATTATTTACTGATATATATATTGTTTGTTTGCTTGTTTGTAAGATTAATAACAGATTATATTGAGTGGAAACAATGGAAGGTCGCCCTCCATCTGAAACTCCTGTTCAAACAGTTTATTTTTCATACAGAAAAGATTTTATAATTTTCCTGATAGTTTTATGAGTATTATTTTCATATTGGTTTGTATTATCTGGATCTAATATGGTTGCACAAAATGCATCATTACTATGCAGTGGAATAGCAATTTAGCACGTTTTTATAGAGAAAAATGTGAAATGTGTGGCATGACTTTGTATTCAGTCCGTTTTACTAGGAGCTCTAAATAAGAAAACTTAACAGAGCCCTCGCAGCCTTTTGATCTTACCTTTCTGCCAATTACGATATGATTCAAAGATCCTGAAACAGAGAGATTAACGCCAAGATGGAAAGAAAAGAGGCATAGAAAAGGAAGAATCAGTAGAAATGGGACTTAGTTAAATAAAGGCAGGCATTTCAAAATTGGAAATGGATGGGTGGAAATTAGAGTGAGATCTTAGGAAAAAGTAATGTTGATAAAAAATTATAAATTAAAAATGTTCTGTCCAATGATGATCCTTTTTTCACTTTTAAATACAGTTCTCTTACATTTTTCCTAGAGCTAGTTTAAACAGATTCCTTGACTTCTGAAGGCCCCAGAGGTTTGTTAGAGAACATAAGAGCAAACAGCAGAATGAAGACCGAGGAATACAGCAGGGGGGGCAAGGAGGAAGCTTTGGATCAAAGTACAGTGTGGTATGAAAACAGTGTCCCAAGCTTTGAACATTTCACAGAGTCTGTCTCATCCGAACATGGAAAGAGTGAGGCACAGCAGCAAACAAGCCAAACATGGCCGTACACCTATATTATTGGCTGGGTGACGAGAAAATGAATACGAGAGGAAGCCAAGAGGAAAGAAAGGGTCTGTGTGGTTGAAAACTCTGCATATAACAGTGAGCATCAGAAGATTTTTAAACAACAAAGTGTTTTCAGTAAAAGGCTTTTTAGATCTGGTGAAAGACAGATCGCTACAGAAGACCTTTCCTGCCTACAGCTTTCAACACCTACAACAGCTTGATGAAATGAAAACAAAAAGCAAAAACCCTCTGAGTTACTGTAACATTTAATTTCCCTTTGGGATTAATAACGCTTTTTTGTTATTTGAATTTTAATTGAATGTAGAGCTCAGAGGTGTCAAGTTACTAAGTATAGGTACTTTTTTATTTTAAGTAGCTTTTTTGGTGTCTGCATTTTACTTCCTTCAAAATGCCATGTTACTTCTATACATATTAATAAAGACATGATGTAACAACTGAAGCAAAACAGGAAAAATCCAGAGTGTGAAGAGAATCTGTTTAACTAAATAAAAGTAAAACCACCTATTTAACTCCTTTACATAAGTAAAAAAAAAGTACAGATTGTACATTGTACTTAAGTAAAAAGTAAAATTACATCCTTGCCTTAAATGTAAATGAAAATAACATTTAATAACAATTTCTGAAAAGAAAAAAGATCTATGCAAAGAAAATACATTAATTTCCCTCTTTTGCTTACTGTGTTTTTAGAGAGAACTTGTTTATATCTGAGTGGCAAGATTATTCAGACACTTTCTTTATGTGGTTACAGAGAAGCTGTGTTAAACTGACAATAAAAAGAACAAAATAAATACAGTGGAATCCTCAAAGGTTCACCTACCAGCAGGACAACAGCACCAGACCTACAGCCGGGGCTGCAAGTGGTTGGTTTATATCCAAGTATATTATGTGTGGGGCGTGCAGGTGGTGCAGTGGTTAGCACGCACAACCCATGTATGGAGGCCTTAGTCCTCGACACAGGTTCGATTCCGGCTTGTGGTCCTTTCCTGCATGTCTCTCCCCCTCTCTCATAACCCCTTTCCTGTCAGCCTACTGTCAGAAAAACAAGCCACTAGTGCCGTAAAAAGCTCAAAAAAAAAAAAGTATATTATGTGTTAGAATGACTCAGTCTGACCTAAGTCCTAATTCTACCACTGTGGACAGACAAAACAATATTCACAGACACTTTCCATCCTATCTGAAGAAGCTGAGTTTTTTTAGCAATAAGGAAATACAAAAGGTTTTGTCTCATACGAAGAACACAGTGTGCAAAGTGTTTCCTATCAGCCTGAGTACCAAACACATCATATAAATAAAGGAAATAGGGATTATTTAAAATGCTATTTTTTATAACACTTTACTTCTATTTCAGATGGTTTCTCTAATCAGAAGTGCTTCACATTTTCTGTTCGTATTATGTGTTTCATACAGAAGGATTATGTGGGTCAAACAGCTTTCTGTCTTCAATTTACAATGTAAGGACCAGTCTCAACACTAAACACTGTATGTTCCTCTTAACTGTTCAATTATCAAATGGCAGATAGGGGCTCGAGTGTGCAGGCTCCAAGTGTGCAAACACAGGAGAACTGGAGTGCTTTAGGCCTTGCGGACGCTAGTTCAGGGGGGGATCTAGGATTCTAGCATATCAGGGGCTTAGCCCTGAGGGTTCAGATGCTGATTTCTGCTTTCCGTCTT
>JAUZNJ010081391.1:2281-14597 GCA_034780135.1 Jordanella pulchra | reverse complement strand
GACCACAAGAATTCATGAGAACGCAGAAGTTCAGTCATTGATTCGATAACACTCCCTCACACCAAGCATGCATGTAGGGACACAGAGGAGAAACTCCCTCTTAATAGGAAGAAACCTCCAGTAGAACCAGACTCAGGCTGCACGCAGTAACGGCCTTTGCTGTTACTGGGTTTTCTTTTCTTTAAGTGTAGTTTCTATCCTATTTTGTATTAAAGTCCTTCACCTGTTCTGTTTTTAAAGTATTGTGTGCACTGGTGCAGTTCTGGGACAATGGTGGCAGATTTGCTCTCTTCCCATTTGGATTTTTTTTGTTTCTGAACTTATTTTCTAATTTGGCTCAGTCAAACAGATGACATGGCTTCAATTTTTAGGACGTCTGGAATGAAGTGAAAAATGCAGGACTGTCCTGAACAAATCACCTTATTTTTTCCCAGAATTTAAATAATTTTTTCCCAGAACTCTTTGGTCACTTTCATTTAGTATATAAGCAACCTTCTTAGAGTGTATAAATAAATAAATTAAAAATGACCTTTTCCATTGAAGCTGTCGGGTCGATAGCACTGAAGTAGCAAAGTTAAAGAAAAGATACAAACTTTCAAAGTGATATGACCTTTGTGAACTTGCTCTAAATGGCCATTGAGTCATCTCTCAAAAACAAATATACATTAAGACATAAGAAGCCTAATATGAAAACAATGGAAAGGTAAAGGAATCTGGGAGGAAAGAAACTCCCAAAAATACTGCAGAAATGGACCAATTATATGAGGACACAAGGTGTTAAAAATCAAACATTTTCATTTATCTAATAAAAAGCATATTCTGAAGGTAAAACATCTTTTTTCAGCCATTGCAGGTTTTTCTTATTACCTCTATGTCTCACAACAGTAAACCGAGAGCTGAGCCTCAGTGTTTTGTGTTCCTTGATGTGAGAGTTATTACTCAGAGACCCTGGAGGCCTGTCCTCTTTAACAGCTAAAAAATACATGATTTTATCACAGTTGTAACCTTTCAGTGTTTTAGAGGTTTGCACAAACAACAGTTCTCTGGTTGACTCAGAAAACTGAACTTAGTCAGCATTGACTTCTGTACAACCAGAATGTATTTTCATACTGTTGGTTATTGTTTATTAACAGCACTAATTCCTCAGGGACATGTTTAAATTTCAGTCATCCATCTCTGAAAACACTTTACTCAGGCCTCAAAGCTCTAATGTTAAATCCCTTTACCTGTTTGCATCATAAAAAGTTATTTTCACAAATGTGACGGGGTTCTATTATGGCTTGGTCACACATAAATGACTGGTCAAGGCCGGAGATCACTTTTCTCTGTTCCCATGCATAGAGATGTCTGTGGCATGCACTCACTTAACATGATATTTACAGTTGGTTTATTAAAAAATGCTTTTCAGTAAACGTCAACAGCAATAACACCAATAACAAATGATCATTTTATTCAAAATATATTAATTAAAAAATGCTTAACAATTCCTGTAATGAATGAATAGCACAATCAAAGAAATAATGTCTCATCTAAACATCCCTCCCTTAACAATAAAAGTTAACAATAACTCTCAACTCCCAATAACACATGATACTCAGCCTCAGTAATGAACAAAATAATGTCTGTTCTGTAGGCTATTGGAAAAAATAAATCAACAAATGAGCTAATTAGAAAAAATATCTCTTGTGCAGCAAAAATAACTCAAAATGTACCAAAAACGAACAATATCAATAGACTATCTTTACTTTCCTGCAGACATATGTGCCTGCTTTGTACACTGGGCACAAGGCCTCCCATTTGTCTCGACCCGGTATGAAAGCGGGGAAACTCTTTTGTAAATCGTTGGTAAACATACATTTGCGCTTTGGCATGTTGTTGGTGTACTGACAACCACGCTATCTATCTTCTGATTAAGAACAGGGCTGGCCGCACTGATGCGGCTCAGGGATTACGTCACACGCAGCTCCGTGCGCAGGGCCCTAGTGCCTGTAAATGTAATGGTCCAATGAACGTAATTTAAAAAACAGCACATTTCCTCCATTTCTAAAAAAAACGACAGGACGTGAAATACGGACATGTCCCGGGAAATGTTTGGTCACTCTAGCGATATGTATGTTTGTGTGTATGTATGGGCGGACTCATAACCAAGTCCCGGCTTGTGACGATTCCTCTGTCAGACAGACCTGTAGGTTATTTTCCAGAACTTACTTGTTAGGTTTACTTTTTGAAACTTAAATGTTCATATTTAGAGACTCAGATGTTCCTCCTCAGAGGTCGGAGGTTCCTTCTCTGAGCTTATTGGTTATTATACTTAACATTATCCTCTGCTTCTATGAGGAGGGCCTGCAGAGTCATAGCTTAAAACACATAACCTTTTGCACTTTAGCCCTTGATTGTTTGCATTCCTCTACAATTATACCAACTTAATACTTTATTGAGAAAATGGCTATTCTAGTGGAAACTAATTAATTCTTGGTTGGTTGTGTCTTCTTGTAATTATGGAAGACTGGGTTTGGAGACGAGGATAAGGCTTTGAGAGGAAATGAATGGTTAACTGTTTTTCTAACCATTAATAACTTAATGGTTAGAAAAACAAGATTCAATCCCTAAAGGTTTTGCTCTTTTTCTTTGGTGTATTTCTGCTTGAAATATCATCTTTTCAACTTTATTTATTTATTTTGCTTTCTAGAGGTTGAAATTGCATCATTTTTTTACTGTGACATCTATATAATTTCAAACATTGTGCCCATTTCCCCCCGAACCATTCGCTGTGTTTCATAGTTATTGTTGCTTCTACTCATGCCTCTTGCCCCTGGTGTGATGTGAAAGTTTGATGCTTTAGCTGTAGAGTAAAGACGCGATGTAGTGCTGTAAAGCATTTGTACTTTTTGAAGATTTCTTGTTTTTTTCATATTAATGTTTCAAATCAGAAGAGATAAATCTATCAGACAAATAACATGATTCTGACTCCTGATTCTTTCTTAAATCATGGATTTACCACTTTATTTTTTTTTTACCACTATCTTTGATTTCAATTTCAGACAAAATCCTGTCTCAGGAATTGAGAGAATAGTTGAAAAGAACATAATTACACAGGCTGTAAATGTGAAGCACATTAAAATCATAGGAACACATTTTGATCTGATGTAAAGACATCCAAGAGCTGAACAAAAAGAAAGGGAAACAAATGGACTGATATAAAATTCATTTGCAAGCTTTGGTTCTGGACTGAATCACAGGAAGACTATTTACAAAGAGAGAAATTATGGAGTTGTGGTAAACCTTCTACAACTCCAGTCTTGTAAAAATCATCACAATAAGCTCAAGGCAATATTTAAAGAACTGCAGACTTTTATATTCTGACTTAATGTTGGCATTCATTATTCAACAATAGGAAATAAACTGGGCAACATTTCCTGTCTGGGAGAGTTTCAGGGCAACAATTGCTGTCCCACATCTTGCTGATCCCCAAGACTTTTAGAAAAAATCTTTTGACAAGACAAAAGAGAAACGCTTTAGAAGGTGTGTTTCCAGATGCATCTTGTGTAAGCAAAAAACCAGGATGGGGAAATTAAAATCATAGTTTAAGATGGTGGGAGTATTTTGATGGTCTGGAGGCTGTGTTGCTGCTTCAGGACCCGGACAACTTGCAGTTAATGGAAAAATAAAATCTGCTCTCAGATGAAAGTCCTGATGGAGGAAAATAGTGTAGCAGTTTGTGTCTTTAAATCTTATCAAGCTTGGGTTATGATGCAGGAAAACGATAAAAAGCCTCTGAGTAGTTCAACAAATTACAGGAAAAGTTTATAGATGGCCTAGTTAAAGCACACACTTTAAATCTGATAGAGATACTTTGGCATGGCCTTAAGCAGGCTCTTCTTTAATTAAAGCCTTTTGTTTTTTGAATATAACGTATTTTCTTTATTCAGATTTTCTTTTCCTTCTAAGAACATTTATTTTGATATTGAACATAAGTGTGGTGAAAAACCAAACACTGAATATCTGTGAGAAAGGCAAATATTCGTTTTTTTATGGTATCATATTATTAATCTGCTGCAAAACCATCAACATGTTGGCTTTCTATAAAAAATGTATCCTACACAAACCAAAGTGCATTTGTTCATTTCTGAATCATCCCTACAGCAACAATTCATGCAGTAAAATTAGGTTTTGCTGAAATGTTACAGACAGAAAAATATAAATAATGCTCAGCAGGGAGCCGGATCTGGCTGCTTGTTTGGAGTAGAAAAAAAAATTTTAAAAAATGAGTTTATTTTCACTTGTTTAGAAATCGTTCATGCTTCAGTAACTCAATGTGTCAAGTTACAGCTCCTATGTTTTGCAAGAACAACTTCTTGAAACTGTTACTTCTGTTTTATTTGTTCCATACTGTAATCCTTTTGAGGGTAGGTGAGTGAGTGCATGTGTGCAAGCATTCAGTGAGTGTAAAATGGGAACAAGCCAAATGACCTCCATATCCCATTAATGCAAGAAGAAAAGAGGCCTAAACTCAGACTCAATATGGATTTTTTTTGCACCCTTAAAGAAATTCACTTCCATAATTTAGATCCTCAGGACTCCATATACTCCAGGGGAGTGTTTATACATCCTGTGTATCTGGGTCATAAAGATTTATGACTGGCTAAGAATGGAGAATAAACCCAGCATTACAAATGAAGGTGGAGGATGGCTCCATAAATAAAAAACAACCAAAAAAAAAAAAAACAACAAATAAAATCCACACATGGGAAACAAAACGCTTTGGGCAAATCAAGAAATAAAAATGCAGTCTAAGTCCGTTAGCAGGTTACCTCTATGTAATAAAACTAATGAATTAAATCAGTATTGCATTCATGTAAACAGATATAATAAGAACGGAATTAGCATTTGCCTTCCTCTCCTGTTTTTTTCTTATCAAAAAATAATTCCACTTTAACTTTACTCTTTACTGTAGTTTAATGTTATGCAGTTTCAGTATGACTAATACGATGGCTTTCATTTTAAGTGTATTGATTTATGTTTAATAACACCAGCTGCTAATGTTTCAGTTAAACTATGTTTGAATTTACAGTTTTTAGATGTTTTTTTTTCTGTGGTATTGAGATTTTATCATATTTTTTCTTGCTTTGGAAAAATAACAGCTTTTTTCTCTGCTGTCCTTAAAAAGGGGTTACATTCAGAAACAGGAGATATACTGGCTTTTTGAAAACAAAATATTACAACCACAACTTTAATGTACTTAACTGAGGTAAAATGAAAGAAAGAAAGAAAATTATACAAGATTTTTTCTATTCAAGCAGATACCGTAAAATATATTTTCCAGTAAAATTTCTCCCGTTTAAATTTGACTTAATATGTAGGTAGAGTCTAGCTCTGTTTATTTTTCATTAAGGCATTAGGATTAGTTTTCTTAAATAATAAATAATTAAATAATTCAACTAAATAAAAACATAGGAAACGGAGTATATTAATCAAGGGAGCAGCCAGGCTGTCCAGGGTGGAGCTGCAGTGATCCGGTTTGACAGTCAGTCAAAATGACAAATATTTGCTGTCAATAAATTTGGTCTTAATGGAGAATTGGAAAAGAAAAAGATGTAGTTTCAAGATAGTCATCAATTTTGTTTACATTTTGACATCAGCCAAGTAAGGGACACAGCAAACATGTGGAAGAAGGCAATCTGGTCATATTAGATGAAAATTAGTTTTTCCTTTTAGTCAAAGTGTTGTTTTTTGGAAACTTCAACACCAAAGCTGGACCTCACCACAAACAAAGCTTTCTTATTAAGCTTTTCCAAGTCAATGGCAACAAAAATTAAGAAAAATACCTAACAGGATCAGGAAAAAGCTCTTAAAGGCTGCAGAAGACCCGAGAGTACAGATAAATCCAAATACAACAAACCGGTAAAGAAGTGTGTCTGTGGTCTCCAAGGTAAGTGCTGTCTGAATAGTGATGCCAGTAAGGCTCCCTCTAATAGTTCTTTGGCATAGGGGCCTCTCCACATTTCTATCTGGCAATTCCAGTAGGAGCTATACAGTTTCCTACAATCCTTTCTGTGACAGGGAACATACACAGAAAATCTATCAGAGTAAGTTATTTAAATTGAGGACATTTTTTTTTTACTCAGGCAAAGGAAACATTTGGTCCCTTTTTAAAAAGAGTAAAAAAGTGAAAACCTTTTTTATATAACTGTTTTTTACAAGCAGAATTTCTCAATTCACAGATAAATTAAAATCCACTTACTTAACCACCCTATAGAATTCAGCTTCCTTTTCTTGGCACTAGTAGCATGTGTTTGATAGCAGACAGACAGGAAATAGGGCTGAAAGAAGGGAAGACATGCTGTAAAAGTCAGCGGGCTGTGACTCACAGCTGTGAAAGCCACATTAAGGACCCCATGCATGGCTTTACATCTGTGCCATCACCGCACCTCCTCTGTACCTTTCAAAACCTCATCAGAGCAGCATATATGACCAGAAAAGTCATAACCAACATGGCAGAGAAAACAAAACCTTTTAATTTCCATCAAGCTCCACCCTCAATATTAACTGCTCTGGAAATTTCCTCCACCTCTTGCTCTAAATATCTTTCTGTTCTCAGAATTGAGCACAGAAAGACTATTTTTGAGGGAAATGCTTTTAACCCAGTCTGCACAGCCAACCTCACAGAGTTCAACAACAAAACATTATTTCTTCACATGTAGTCTTTGTGGACAGATGCAGATGCGCACCATCACAAGCTTTAGGTTTTATACAGGAGAGCTTCACCATCTGCTGCATTTGTTTAACTTGTTTTTTGCAGTTGTTTGTCTGAGGGCTATGTTCCGCTTTAACACTCATCATCCATGTCTTCTAGAAAGGATTAAGACTGGGTTTGGCACAGCAGTCCGGCTTTTCCTACCCACTATAGGGTCCTTAATGTTGACTCTACAAATTAATGTTTTTGGATTGAGGGTGTGTCAGAGGTTCAACCTTTAACAACCATTAAAACTGAGCCAAAAAAAAAAAAATCAACAAATTTCACTTAAGATCTGCAAACCTGGTACAGACACTCCCCCAAAGACTGAAACTAAATAAGCCCTTTATTTTAAATTCCCCGTAACATTTGGTAAAATCTTTGTTTAATGATGGCATCTATTGAATTCCTTATAATCTACACTATTTAGGAGTTACAGCATCGCTGGGATTTTTTTGTCATTCAAAGAGCACCTGGATGGAAAACAAATCATTTTAGTTCTAAATGTAATAATATATATGTCAGTTTTGGAATTCAGGCATTCCTTTTCACTGCTCTGATAAAGGATGAAATATTGCTAAGGCAGCATTAAACAGCCATCTATATTACAGGAGTCTCATGACAAACTGTTAGCCATGTCTTCGGTACCTGCAGGGTGATGAATGTTGGTGAAAATTAATAGCTACATGCCAGAACAAGATGTGCAGTCAATTTGAAAAAAATATGCTTCACAGGAAAAAATCATCTCAAAAAATCTTTTGCCAACAAAATAACTGAAGAAAGAATTTATGGCCTCCTGGGACACAATCAAAGCTCTCAATCAGTAGAAGAACATTTCAGAATATGCTGCATCTAAAGATACTTGAAAGGGGGTGCTTCCACATGTAGCCTGTATTTAGCTGTGGACCATAAAAATAATCAATTCCAGTGTTTCTGTGATCCTAAAGTTGGCCTTCTTATTTATTCTTAGATGCAGTTTCATTCCTCTGTGATGGCTTTCTTCCTGCCACAGGCAAAGTAAGCAGAGAAATGCTCAACGGTAAACAAGGACAGCTCAGAGTCTCCGCTTACACCCCCTGTCTGTGTATCAGAATGAATTTGTTGTGAAAGTGAATCTTGGTGATTCTACGTGTTCAGACTGTGAAACTAAACAGTGGTGAATTTATTCTAACTCCATACATACCGCTACATTTTTTCTTCTGATATTTTTAGCTCTATTAAAAGATATGATGCTGCGACCTCAAGACCTATTGGTGCCTCTAGGAAAAATCTGAAAAGAAATCTTAAAAAAAAATTTACAAAAATGAAACTTCTTTTTTTTCGGAAGATTTAATTTAGTGGGATAGTAGAGAAAATCACTAGGGCCACTATTACTTTCGTATTTACTTTTAATGCTCTCCTTTTTTAAACAACTGGACAAGACTTGATCCTCTTCAATAATATCTCACAGAATTGGAGCAGACAGATGTGACCATGTGTTTTAAAAATCTTTTATCAAAAAGGTTCAGAATCTTCTATTATGCTCTTCTACTTTCACCTAAGTGAAGAGAGCAGATCTATTTACTATGATTTTATTGGAAGTAGGTTGTTTCTATGTTTGGTTGGTTGTTTCTGTGGTGATCTGGAATGAAGTGTTTGTTGTAGAGAAGTTTCTTCATCTTAATTTCATCATATTTAAATCACATTTCAAAGCAAGCATTCACAGAGAGTTTTTAAACCCCACATTTACATAGGATAAATAAGGCTTTTGGTAGTATGTTTAGTTTACAGATAAAAATAGTTTGGATGTAGATGTAGAGAACTGCAGGTGCTGCAGTTCTCAAACACTAAGCTTTGGAAATGTTTTGTTTCAGCATCCCTCAACATCTGACTGATCTGGAAACAAAATAAACTATCCATTAACTGACTTATAAAAAGTCAGACTGCATCAGCTCTATTAACAGGCTGTGTTGGGAAGAATATATAAAAAACTAAATAGTTATAGTTGCTATTTACTTCTCCAAAAAAGGAACTGAGTCAGTAACTCAGTTGTAGTACTGTTACTACAAATACTCGGTTACTACACTATTTACTAATCAAATTAACTATGTATTTAGTTTTTATGATCTAAAGTGTTAAAGAGTTTGGATGCTTTTGGAACTTGAAACATGTAATGTGAGAAGTTTGTTGCTAAAAAAAAAATTGAATAATTATATTAATTTTTAATTATAATAATAATAAAAATGATTACACATCTGAAACACTTTATGCTAATCTGCATCATTTTGTTGTGTGTGATGGGACAAATGAGCTGCTACATATTTATTAAGGTATGATTATTTTTTGCTTATAATTAAAGAACAATAAACCACATTCGATTTTTTAAAATGTTATTTTGTTTGTATGTGAGAAGCTTCAACTGGCTGTACGTCAATGGATACGACACTGGAAAATAATGCTTTTCAAGGAATTTGACAAAAACAAAAGACACTTCTTAATAAAATTAAACAGAGGTTAAACTTCCAGAAACAAAGCGAATAACACATAGGGTACAGAGTAAAATGTAGGCAGCCAGCTGTAGGTCAGTGTTGAAATGATGTGAGAGGCCTCTTTAGATCAGAGTTGCTTCTAACTGAGGTGTATAAAGTCTCTGTTACCACACCTAAAGAGAAAATCATAGAAACGTAGAAAAAACATAGAAATCGTCATGTATGCATGCATATGCGTATCTCTGTTCCCTGCTGAGGTCCCTGCAGTAAAAATCTCCCCCGAGTGTGCTTATAAGAATCACTTTGATTGATCAAATTGTAGTAACACACAAGTATTGCAAGTAACTAATGGTGTTACTAACATGTGAAAAGTAATTAGTAAGATTACTTTTTCAATGAATAATTAGCGCAGTTCATATGTTATTATGTAACACTGTTACTCCAAACTACTACGGTTTATTTTGCACCTTTTGTAACCCTAGTAATGCAACATTGTTTTTGTAATAGAGACTAGAGAAATATATTCTTTTTGATACTTGTACTTTACGTATCCCTTCTTCATTGTGTTTCTGCTTCTTGTTAACCTCTCATTTTTGTGAGGTATAATTGTTTTTCTCTCTGCTCTTGAGTCAATGTCCACTTTGATGTTATTCCCTCACTGAAAAAAAATACTGTGATTGGATAAAAAAAGTCTTAAAGTGGAAGGATTAGGACCAGTTCAGTGGGTTTTCAAAGATTTTTTTAGTGGGGCTTAAAGCAGCTTGAGTTCTCCAATTTAGGTCCTATTTTTTGGTTTGGCTTTTTTTACTGGCCCAAGATCCTGCTGACGCTGTCTCTCTTCTCAGTGATTGTCTTGATTCATAAGTCGGAGCTTTATAAGACCGTAGAAAAAAAATCTACTTCTAAAGAAAACAGCTTGTTTGGCATGAATTTCTAACGTAATTTATTTAGCATATCTTTAAAAGGGAACTGACAAAGCAACAAAAAATGCAATATAAAAGCTTACTAAATCTAAATTTCTATTTGGAGTTCTCTGTTAAACCCTTTTTGTGTATTTTCTAAATGTATAGTTTTGATTTTCCATCCTCAGTGTGTGTTCAACTGCCTTCACCTGCTGAAACTATCTTTATTTCCTCCTCTTACAGAGCCAGGCATTGGCCCACTACAAGGGCACCAAACATGCCAAGAAGCTAAAATCGCTGGAAACCCCGAAGAGTAAGCTCAAAGGCTCGGCAGTCACCAAGGAAACCACCAACCAGGAGACTGCCAAGGGCATCAGCACCTTGCAGGTCCCCAACGGCACTGACAGGAAAGGTCTGTGTTTTCCTGCCCTCCACACATCCCTGACACACACGTTATGCAGCTGAGGTACAACATCAACTCTAAAATACATCTTATTTTAGTCTGACTTTGTTAAACAAGCTTGTAATCCCTTTAGGACGTGGATGAACTCACTGTGGATCCTATTTACCTATGTCATGGCTGTTCTGATAAATGGAAACTGCCAGGTTATAGGGAACATATCAGATTTTTAAGCCTTAGAGGTTTTATGGAAATCAGAGACCGGGAGGCCAGATGTAGTTTTTATTTTATCTAAAGTTCCAACTACAGAGTCTAAAAGCGGCTTTTACCCTGTAAACACATTGACATCTTTTTTTTACTGCCCTCTCAGGCCCTCTGGTCCTTATTTACCCCTGAAAAATATTTCGAAACCTGACATTTACCCAAGTAAAAGTGAGCAGTTCCCTATTTTTTTTCTTGACAAACTCAAACATTTACTGTAAAACTTAGATAAATGTTTTAGTTTTTCTGTGAATAACTGCACTAATATTTAGTTGTATAAGCAGAGTTTCAGAGAACTGCTTCACATCTGTTAGTTGACCAACTACTGGCACCTGTGAACAGGAATTACAGGTCAGGATGAATGTCCTGCATTCCACAGTTTTTGTGCATGTATTGGGTTGCCTCACAAATAGCATGCCTCATGTAAACCCAGGTCCTGTGATTGGGTAGCTGCTCTACAATGTTAGTCTTTCTGCTCTGGACAACCCCTCTTCAACTCACAGTAATTGAAAATACGCAGTCTTGACTCCTTAGCATGAGCAACATATAATTTTCTATTTGGACCAGCCAATGGGACTTTTAGAAATTAATTTTATATGTTTCTTTAAAACTATTTTCAATACCAATTTTACTCTGCCTAAAATGTAGTGGTGATCCTATTCAAATGACTATCAAAGTAATGAAACTAATTTCATGTATATTCTTCTTAGAGCTTGTAGTTTAAAGACAATTCAAGCAGCGGTAGGTGGGTGTCCTTGTAGTCATGTTTCTTTACTATACATAGCTTTGGGCTCAGCCTTTACTGTGACTAACTGTATGTGCTTTCTTTTAACCTTTGTGACATAAAAAGTAGCTCAGAGTTTGTTTCCTTAACAGTTTCATTAGACAAGGACACAAATGAAGGTAGTTTACAGTTAGGTTTTCTAACAGAAAAGTGTTTATGGATCAGTGTGTTCCTTTTTTTGAATCTGCTTCTGTCCTCTTTAATTCCCAGTCGGCTTCTGCAGATGGCTGCTAACCCTGAGCCTGGTTCTGGTAGAAGTTTATTCCTGTTAAAAGGGAGTTTTTCCTCTCCACTGTTGTCGCATGCATGTTTGGTGTGAGGGATTGCTGTAGAGTCAACAACACAATGCAAGAGAATGTCCTCTGCTGCTTGATGCTCTTTGAGGAGGAGTGAATCTAGCAGGAGGGTTTGCCTGAGGAAAGTTCTTTAAGTCTCTTTAAGAGGAATGCTGCTTTATGTGTAAGGTTTTTAAACTTGTATCAAAAAGAATCATAATACTCCTCTTTGGCCGAGATGCTTAAATATGTTTCATTCCAAATGGTTAAACATTATTGGTAAATATATGTTTGAACAATGTCTGTAATTTTGTAATTAAGTTTGAAAACTTATTCAAAACATTTAAGAACAAGATTAGCCTTTTCAATTTCAATAACAGGGAGTACTGTAAGTATTACAAGTCATTTTATTTATTTGTTTAATAATTTGTCTCTTTTTTGTCAGAGTTTGGCAGGAACACGCTATAGCGTGCAGAAAACTGGATCTTTTGTG
>JAUZNJ010081380.1:0-23947 GCA_034780135.1 Jordanella pulchra | reverse complement strand
TCTCATACCCCCTTTCCTGTCAGCCTACTGTCAGAAAAACGAGCCACTAGTGCCGTAAAAAGCTCAAGAAAAAAAAATGCTCAGATTAAACAACAGAAATCTAAAGTTAACAACAAAAAAAATATGAAAACAACACTTGTTTTCATAAGTGATTAGAATTAAATTTGTGTTGTATCTGGATTAGGGCTGAAACAATTTATGTGATTAATCAATTATTGAAATAATTGCCAACTAATTTAGTAATCGATCAATCGTTAACTGGAGTATTGAGCCTCTAAAACTTACTTTTAGCTTACAGATATAAACACTTAGAGCAGAATTTATGCTAAAATTGTAAAAAAAATATATACATTTATAAATACTCGGTATTTAAGATTTTAAAAAAAGTTTTTCGTCCATCAATAGGCTCTATGCAGAACTCCTCAGGTGGAAAAATTTTATTTTCACCTGGTTTAATTCTGTAAAAAAATCATCTTTCAGGAACCTTTTACCATCCAATTATTAATCAATTAATCAAAAAAAAAAATCAACAGATAAATCGATTAGCAAAATAATCATTAGTTGCAGTCCTAATCGGGATACAGTGTTTGAGTATCATTACTTTTCAGCTAATGGAAACTTTTGACAATCCTACTTCTACATGTTTCATATGCTATATTGGCACTATGGCCTACTCCCCCAGATTAAACTGGGACAACTGAGTCAGGTTAGTTTATACTATCCTTAATCCTTTCCATTACTTATTTGACTGTGTGGGGCAAAAGTTTCTTTGATTGGCCCACAGCACATGTCTCCATGTCCCCGTGTGAATTTGGAAACCTTAATCTTGGATTTTATATTTATTTGGAATAATGGCTCCATCCTCTCTGATCGGTCTTTGCTAGTATCATGAGGGGATTTGCTTCTTTTTCTGGGGTCGATACAAAAGGTACAAACCAACTGGGGTACAGGACACATCTCCATCTGAACTGTATGAGAACTACACATTCCCATGATGTCACACATTGGAGAAGTGTTTCTCAGGTGCTTTAAAATACACCTACTGGAGCAGACTGGTGCATGTAAACCGACTTTGAAGAAAGACATTAAGAAAAACATCTAACTAACCTCTATTTTTCCCATTTAATTTCTATTAATAATTTGATTAATCCTAGCAGACCCAAAATAGGAAGTTTTCAGTCTGATATATGATGTCAAGCAGTGAAAAAAAAATGTTGAGAGTCTTTTTCTACAGTGTACCTAAACATTGGTTTTAGACTGTAAATGTGAGCAGAAACATGCAGTTTGTGGTTTAAAGAAACTGATGCTGTGTGTCTATTCCTTTAGAAATGAAAAAAGAGACACAGAGAGAAAAGGTCAGGGAAGCAGAGAGACACCTATCATTTGAATTATGTACCAGAGCCAGAGGAGTTTCCCGAGGAAGGCTAGACTTTTAGTTTCTATCCAGACTGACCACATTCATTGTTCACCCACAGAACTGACATTCCAAGAATGAGCAGAGGGGGGATCTTTCGCTTGGCTCCCACGCAGGGCTATCCAAAGGACACACATTTTGGCATATTTAACTGAATGCACAACCAACCCAACTTACATCATTAATTCCTTGTGTATTCGTCTAGAATGTGTTTTTAAGAGATGGAGTACACGAAGGACAACCATAGCCAAGAGTGTTTAAGCATGACTAACTTCAGCATAACAAAGATTGGAGAGAGCCGTATTCACTTACCTAGGTGGTCTCCATGAAAGCTGTTGTCGTGGGATGTACGACCGTGGTGGATGAGGTCATGGTGAGCAGCAGGCGGCCAGATTTGACCCGTCTTGCGAACACTCACAATAGTGGCCTCTGACATGACCACATGGCCTCCTTGCTGCCTGTGGTGACGCTTCTGAGACTGTGGCGTGGGAGGGCTGCTGCTGTCATAGGAGTGCTGGGAGTTCTGGGAATTCTGGGAAGGTGAGCGGCTCTTCTCTCTGAATGGCCGACGGAACCCTGTGGTAGGGCTCGGGGAGACGTGGCTGGACTGTCCAGAGGAGAAGTCCTCCTCGCTGGATGTTAAGTTCTCGTTTGAGCTGCAGTCTGGCGTGTAGCCCCCACCTCCCCCTGCATCCTCAAAGCTACCTGGGGAGTAGGAGCGGCGTGGCCAGGTCAGGAGGTGATCATCACCTCCACTGTGGTCTCTCATTGTGACCCCACTGCCGCCTCCACGCCCATCTCCACTGCCACCTTCACCCATCATTACCCCACCAACATAGACGCTGGAGTAAGCCTGGAACTCAGGTGGCTGCCAAGGAGGAGGTGGGGGTTTGCCCCCATTAGCTCTCCCTGAATGCCGCTGGTTGGGTTCCCCGTCTTCATATTCCGCATCATAGCCACAGGTGCTCTCAGTAGACCTTCCTCTATAAACAGGCCTGGCACGGAGCTCGCCTGCCACTGTTGCCAAATTACCTGGGAGAGAGTGGAGAGACCTCTTTCGCTCCATCTGCATGGCCTGAGTACCCAGGGAGCTGATTTTATCTGACACATCCCGGTCGTTGACCCTGACCAGACCCCTCTCATGATGGAATTCCATGTTGGTGTAGAACGGTGGAGGCGGTGGTGGTAACTGCTTTTCCTGACCCTTAACTACATCTCCAGCAGAGTGAGAGTTGGCCCGTTTGATTCTCTCAAAGTTGGACCTGAGAGCCGCCACACCAAGTCCCATCCCGAGTTTGTCTTTTGGGTCTGAAGGCAGCTCCTTGTCTGGGGGTGGAAGAGTGGGCCTACGGGGGGATAGGGCCATACCACCTCTCTGCTTAGATGGGGAGAGACCATCCAAGTTGTCACAGGATGTAGACTCAGCTTGTTGGGGTGAGTCAAATGCTGATTCCAAGCCATCTCCATGGGAAGCAGACTTCCTGGCTGGTGGAGGCCTAGGTTTGGACCTGCTTGTACCATCTGCAAGAGGCTGAAAACGACTTCTATCCATCACACCATATCCACCAGCACCCCCAACTCCACCAGTCTCCTGCATGTGGGGCTGCTGAGATGGTGACTCTGCACCTTGAGGGGCTGCAGGGTCTACCCCCTCATTAAGAGGTGTCTTCCTAAATCCCCACCGCTGTTTGTCATAGCTCTTCCTCTCTTTTGCCAGGAGGGTTTGCAGGTAGATCATTCGAAAACGCTCCTTGTTCACCTCCTGTTCAAGACGTCGGATTGATGCTTTGCACTTCTCCAGCTCCTGCTCGATACCTCCAATGGACCGCAACTCCATCTTGGGGGGTTCCGAATCAGGGAATTGCGCCTTCCAAGCTTCCATGAATCCAACGGGCTCCACCATATTGTGTCTAAGTTATTTTCTGTGACAGACCCTGGTTTAGACACAAATGGGGGTCGGTGTGATGCCAAGGTCGCACCGTTTGACCCTAGAGTCCAGTACTCCACAGTTGTTTTTTTGTTTTGTTTTTGTCTTTCTTTACATACAATAATGGTAGTCCAATAAAACAAAAAACAAACCAAAAAAACAAAACAAAAACGTGGGTTTGTTTGTTATGGGCTTTTAGGAAAGTAGTGCACAAACAGAAAGCCTAATTGCTTGTACTTGTCGAAGGTTGCGCAGTCGCATCCTAAACAAGAGAAACCGGCTGTTCATTCAGAGGGAACAAAAACTGTGAATGCGCGGTGAATAAAAAGGGAATACACATCTATAGCAGTAATAGTGTTTCTTGTGCAACATTCCTGCAAAAAACGACGTTTTAAAAACAAGATTCATCAATTTCGGTTGGTGACAATGACAATATAGTAGGTCCTCACGGGATGACGGATGGGGGGGGGGGGGTAGTTGGAAAGGGCATAAAAAGAAGAAAGTAATGTCATCCAGCTCCTTTCACTTACTGCCAACGTTTCTTATTCCATCTTTTGAGATTCAACTGTTAACTCAGTCCTGCGCAGTGGCTGTAATCCCAGGTGCAGCTTCTCAAAATAAGCGCCTTTGTGCCAGCAGTGTATGGGGTAGAATGGATAGGAAAACGAGCAAAAAAAAAAGACCGGCGAGAGGAAAAAACAGCAGAGGTTTAATTGTTGATTCAAGCGAGTAGGTACGGAGTCACCCCAAAAGAGCTTGATCTCCTTATGCCATATCTTCCCCAGCGCACCTGCTCGGTATTGTTGGTTTTCATGTCTCCTTCCTTAGATTCATCCCGTGTCTTCAGACGTGATGGTGGTGCTCCTGCTGCTGCGGTGTGCGCTCCCATCTCCAACCAGTCAGACATTGGGGCTGCAAGAATGGGAGGGACCAGGGGGGCAGTGAGTATACTAGTTAAAGAGACAGAGCATGGAAGCAGCCCCCTTCACTCGAGTTGAAAATATATTCTTCATGTGGTTATATTGCTTTACAAACCTGAGATTATACCAGCAAGGCTGTTTTTATTTTTCACTGACCCTCCAATCACATCGCCAGTCTGATGTAAATCAGCTATTAAACACGTGGCTAATTTAATTTCACCCTTTTTATGAATCTGCATATGAATATGAATCTTTGTTAATACAATTCACTACCTCTGGGTTTATTTTTTAAGCCTGGTTTTGGCTTCTGAATGAGTGAGTGTTATTATCTCAACAGGGTCTACAGGAAAGCTAACTCAACAGTGCCCCCTGGTGGGAGAAATCTATACCAGAGCACCGTCTCTATTCAGTGTGAAGTCAGTTGTCACAGATCCTTCTTGATATGTGGCTTTAAAAACAAAAAAAAAACAAAATGAAAATTTGTGAATTCTTTTACTTAATGTCAAAAGCATTGTGGCAAAAGTGTACCAAATTTATCTTTTCATTCATATAAAGGAATCTGCAAAAATAAAAATCCTGATATTCATTGACTGACTTTATATGCAGATGTCATTCAACCTGTGGTACATAAAACTGTGTCATGATCGGTATTAGTAGTTTGTTAACATAACTTGATAAACACTAACCTGGATCACTGGGAAGCTAAATTGCTCTTTCATGATACCTAACATGATGGGTTCGATGTGTAAAGGAACTGCAAATGTGCTTGTTTAGGTTGCACTATGACCATAAATATTTGCAAAAATATTTGTGTCAAAGCCAAATACACCAGCAAGAGTACAGCAAGAGCCTTATTTTTTCAAATTTTATTTAAAATAGGCAATAAAAACATATTAGCGTTAACCTGATGCATTTTTTTTGTTATGGCAGAATTGCTAACTTTAACTTGTCCACAGATCTTTCTTGTTTTTAAGAAAATATTTAAGCAAGAAGATGATGTGTAAGTTTTTCTCTAATGTGAACAGGTCTGGCTGCCTCTATAAAAGGTGATAATGTCTTATTTCTAAGTTTAAGTCAGTGGAAAGAGAGCCATAAAAATATATCCTTTTAACACCAAACAACTATTGATAGAGGCATGGTCTGAGAGCTTTGAAATCTTGCCCTTAGCGAAAAATAAAATGGCGATGAAATAACCTGGACAAAATAAAGTAAAAAGAAATAAAATTAAAGTCGATTAATTTCAGTTGGTGCCGTTCAAAAAAGACAGTCCAAATGGTAATGATGTAGAACATAAATTTAAAATAAATTCACCCCATCAAAAACTCTAGAATTAACACAAACCATATTTGTGTATATTTGAGGAAAGAATCTCTATTATAGGAAAAAAAAAAACCTTCAAAAAAAAGGTACAAAGTCCACAAACTATGTAAGTTCCAACTCCCTCCTACTGTAATCTTAGTGTGAAATATGTTTATAAAATAAAACGTTTTAATTATTTCAGTAAGATGTATGCAAAAAGAAAAAAAACAGAGACAAATCAAATACTAAATTATTTTATTTACCTGAAACAACAACCTCAGTAATGTATGTACTGTGCAATCATTTTCAGCCTTCAGAGCAATGATTGACGTTTACATATGGTTATATCGCTTTTCCAACCGGGTGTCAGGAGATGACCATACAGGGTCCCTCACATTAAATCACAGTTTTACAGCAGTTGATAAAGATACATAATTATAGGAATGTCAAGGCATAAGAAAATTAAAACAAGCTGTATTGCAGGTTCACTGAGAAATGAGCGAGTCTGTTAACCTAAACTCTAACGGCTAAATATGGAGTTAACTGGCAGAGTGAGCAATATTCTCACATTAGGTGATGTGATAAAAATAAGTTAAAAAACAAAAACAAAAGACAATACTATTTAAAAAATAAAAGCTAAAGTTAAGCATGGTCAAGTTCAGCATGAATTATTTATCCATGTCCAACATTGTGCAAATGACCCAAACCATTACAATAAAGTCATTTTACAACTTTTCTTGTTTTTCTGTCTTCAAACCCTCGAGTCATTTTGAGTATATCATACATTAGAATCTATAAATACAAATTTGTAAAGCCTACATACAGCTGAAAAGCATGCATGGATGTTTTTTTGTACACTGATGTACAGCTAAGACCATTCAACACAATTTTTTCTTTTGCAAAAATGATCTTATGCGACTGACGAGCTACTGATGGAAGAAGATCTTCATGCAAGGATGATTCAGGAAGGGATGTTTTAGGACATCCCTGCACATATAGCTGGATCAATGTCCTAAATTAGCATATACAGAGTTTGTATCCGTCACCGATTGCGTTATATAGTGGGGGAAGGGGGGCAACTAGCAGGATAATTGTACATTTTAAGAAAACATGTTCTTATTACCCGTGTGTATGTATGCTGCTGGTCATCATGGTGTCTGCAGTGAGCGAAATAATCTGTAAGCAGTGAGCATACACTTAGTGGTAAGATGATTCTCCAACTTCTCATTCTGCTCTGATTGCCAAATGTTTTTATGAAAACCAACCTAGAGAAAAGAAGCAGAAACATCATTAGAATGCAAGCCTAAAATATAAAGAAATATCTCTCTCTATATATATATATATGTATGCAAGCATGTATATTTGAGGTAAATGTATATATTCAAGCAAGTGTCAGAGGTGAACAGTACAGCACACGGTGACGTTCACTAATGTGAGATGTGGTGAAAGAATGGCATGATCGTTTTTCTTGCATATGTATATTTACATATGAAGATATATTTACAATATTACATCTAAATGAAAGAAAATGCTGAAAGGTTTCATCTATAGGATTTATAATGTAGAGGGCCTTTAAAAGTTCTTATACACCTTAAACCTTTCACATATTTGGTCATATTCAAGGCAGAAACTTTAGTGCAACTGTTAAACTGTGTGATGCAGCTACAGAACATTGTTACAGTGGATGTTTTCAGCCTGCATTTATACTCGGGTACCACAGACAACATTTAGTGCAACTGACTGCCTCCAAAAACTCTGATTTCTAATTTAAACTCAGTGTTACAGCTGTTGTGTGACTCCCTTAGACTGTGAGGTTACGAACTCCAAGCTTTTAACAACCATTTTCCAGTTTGGTACAACTGCAATCAGAAGTAGCCAAGAGACGCATGGTGAAGATGGATGAACTTCAGAAATCCACAGCTCAAATACGAGCATCTGCTGATGTTTGGTAGTTTACTTCATAAATTTGCCTTTTATGTAGGAAAGACAACAAATAACTAATTGTCTGCAGCGGGAGCAAAGAAGTTGGATGATTAATGAAGGTAAAACACAAGCCTTCAAAAGCAACCGAAACACAAAAACTACATCATCTCATAAATCAAAGCATATAAATATGTAGGAATGGCCTAGTCAAAGTTCTGCACTAAATCCAAGTAAGAACTAGTAGAACCGGTGGAAAATTGATCCACAGAAACTGCTCTTAAAATATTTTCAAAGAGGAATAGACAGATTTAGTGCTATAATTGCAGCAAATGTGGTTTGATAAAAAGGTACCAAGTCAATGTTCCTCACTTAATATTTATTTATAGCAAACTTTGTAGTTTGAACTGACTAAATATGGAAGAGGTTGAGGAGTACGAGTACATTTTATGGAGGATGTAAGAAATGGATACTCACTCTAATGATAGGAGAGCCAATGGAAGGCATTTAAAGAAAAAAAGCACACCTTTGTTAGGGCAAACACAGGCAGTGAGAACAAACAGGCTTCTACCTAAAAACATGCTTTAGTTTGGAAAATATCCACAAATTCAAGTTAATGATCCAACGTTCCCAACTGTCGAGTCAGAAAACCCAAAGTGTTCATGAGTCTTAAATTATAGTAATATACACACACACACAACAACACTGGAAATTACTTATAAAAACAGCATCAAACAAATGAAGACAGAAAACACTTGATTCAAAGGGTGATATTATGAGTGTATTTCTTTTGTAGAATTAAAAAAAAACAAAAACAACACATTTTGGGTTTCAAACTGCAATCAATATTCATTTGGATCACTTGTTTTAGTATTTTATTTTTACTGTCCTTTGAATCAAACACTACGGAGATGGTAACACAACATACAGCACCCAGCTCTGTCTCTACAGCAAATTAAGTTAAAGAATGTCACAATCAATACAAACAAGACAACTTTAAAAATGTTAAAGGGGAAGAAAGATGTTTTACATTTTCTGCACAAGAAGGTAGGGGGCACACCTCAGATGTTATCTTTTAACAAGACGTGTTGAGGGAAAGCATCTCGAGATGAGCAAAACAATGAATTAAAAAAAGAAGCATTTTTTTCATCATATTGAGGTAGCTGTGCTCTGCCCAGTGCAGAAAAATATGACTTTATTTTAATCAATATCTTAAAAAAAAAAGAAGAAAATTACACAAAGCATCTCTGCTTTAGTAATGGAGGGGGGGCGTACACATTTTAAATTAGAAATGAGAAACCGGGCATAATTCATGCATGATCACAGGACATGCAGCACTTTTTTGTTTCCCTGTTTTTTTTCCTTTTTTTTTCCTGTTTCTTTAAGCCGAGCATCCCAAACCTTTCTCTCGTTTGTCTGCCAAATGGAGCTTGTCCTCTCAGAAAGTTTTGAATTTATACTAAAGACACAATGGTAAACAAAAAAAAAACAAATCAAGGCCGTATTTCTAAGCCACGCTGGTTAAACAATTCACAAAGCCATTAAAAAAAAAAAAAAAAATGCATAAAATAGTGTTCGATCTCTGTACAGATTAACTGATTTGATATCTTAAATTTGTGTTCCGAAGAACGGGATCCTAAACAAAATTCTCTATAACAGTAGTGACATAGGACAGAATGCAGATCCTAACATTTAAAACATACCTTAAAGGCAACATAAAAAAAAAAACCAGCACAACTATTTTTGCTTTTAAACCAGCAACAAAGTCCAAAGCTATGGGAGTCACTTCAAGCCTCAGCCATTCTCAAGTCCTTACCAAACTCAAACAGGCAACTTAAATGTTAACTCTTTATATTATTTGTTGCGTTTCATGAGTTACAGTTGGTTCTTCTCATGCACACAAGCTCAAACATTCACACAATCACACACAACTAACTCTACAAACGCACAGACACGCGTGCGGTAGCTATGGACAATTAGGAAGGCATAGAGAGAAGGAAAGGAGGAGGTGATGGCAGTGGGTGAGGAATGAAAAAAAAAAAAACAAAGAGTTATGGTTGTGATAAAGTCAGTCAAGACATGAACATGTCAGCCAGGTTAGTGTCAGAGCTGTAGATCCAGAGGACCAGAGGGAGGGAGATGGCCACGAATGGCCAGGAGATGCCCTCCATACATGCAAACAGGGAGCAGCCTTTGGAGCTGGCAGGCTTCTCCAACTCTCTGCCGCGTTCCAGGTAGTTTCTGGCTGCAAACTTAAGGAACTCGTCAAGTAGGATGACGGGCAGCGAGATCTTCAGCACCATTAACCACTGGGTCAGATTGAGAGGTGTGATCTGGAAGATGATCTGTGATGTAAAAGAAAAGAACTTCAGATTCTATTTTGAGGGTCTATAAACTACAAACCTATAACTATGTAACAAACTAGTTCCTACTGGAAGAGGCTCCACATAGAGGATGAGGAAGTGAAGGGACATGGAGAGGCAGATGGCACCCAGCAGCCACACGTTCTCCCAGGGAGGCATCCGCAGCAGCGACTGGTTCTCTGACACACTGAGGAGAACAACAAGCTGTTATTTAGTGGTTCCTTTGGTGTAATAAAGGCTCCTTTCTCTTTAAAAGTTGTTCTGTCCTTCTGCATCAAAACCTTGCAAAGGTATTTATAACCAAGTTTTCTACATTTTCTCACATCATTACATTGGAAATCTGAAAGAAAATGCTTTTCTGGCCATTTCTTTAATCAAAGAGGAGTTGCCATGTGTATGTGTAGTTCTTAAACCAACCTGTTGAGGGCGTTGCACATCTCAATGGTAACCAGCACTGATAGGGCCATAGTCATGGGGTAAGGGGACTCAAACACCTTACAGTCCACACCCTGGTAGTCTGGATTTTCAGGGCCACATTGCAGGAAATGGCTCTGTAAGATATGAGAGGTGATGAAAGATCAGAGTTTGAAGCTGACAGCAAAGTTGGATCTGAAGTGAACATGAGGCTAATGGGGCTGTCAGAGGTTAACACCTACCAGCTGGTAAAAGGTGATCCTTGGTCCATCCTCAGCAGCAACAAACCACCATGCAGCAGCACCAACAGTAGCAGCTCCAACATAACCTTTCAAAAAGAGACAAAACTATTAAAACAAAATGGAATGCAAAAACAATAACATGCAGGTGTTTTTATTTCATATGGAGTTTGGATTTTTTTCAGGTAGTAGAGCATAAAGCATAATCATCTGCATGGTCCTAACTTACAGCCAATGGCAAGGTATCTGAAGAAAAGCCATCCGGAGATGAGGGGCTCCCTGGCATTTCGTGGAGGTTTGCTCATGATGTCCAAGTCGGGTGGGTTGAATCCTAAAGCAGTGGCAGGCAACCCATCAGTAACCAGGTTGACCCAGAGCAGCTGAACAGGGATGAGAGCCTCAGGGAAACCCAGAGCTGCTGTGAGGAAAATACTGCAAGCACATGAAGAACATTTATGACTAAATATTTCTAAATCTAGAATTGGGGAATGTTTGATGGCAAATATTAAACCCGGTCTCCTTACCAGACAACCTCACCAACATTAGAGGAGATGAGGTATCTGATGAACTGCTTCATGTTGTTGTAAATGGCCCTGCCTTCCTCCACTGCAGCTACAATGGTTGCAAAGTTGTCATCAGCCAGCACCATCTCGGACGCAGTTTTAGCTACAGCCGTTCCAGAGCCCATGGCGATGCCGATCTCAGCCTTCTTCAGAGCAGGGGCATCGTTCACACCGTCACCAGTCTAAACCCCAAGAAAAGCCCCATCAGCAAAAATATTCCCTGCAACTGCTACGGCCGTAACTTCAAGACGCTTTCATACCATAGCTGTGATCTCATCATAGGATTGCAGGTACTCAACAATCTTGGACTTGTGTGCGGGTTCAACACGAGCAAAGCAGCGAGCCTTGACTACAGCATCTCTTTGTGCAGCAGGTGAGAGATCATCAAACTCTCTGCCAGTGAAAGCCATACTGGAAACATCATCATCTTCTCCAAAAATGCCAATACGTCTGCAAATGGCCACTGCCGTACCTAAAATATTGGCGCACACACAGCATCTCAGCAACTCCTTCAGACTTGAACATTCCAACATTATAGATCCCACAGTTTTGGGATTTGTGTGATTTACCCTTGTTGTCTCCAGTGATCATAATTACTCTGATGCCTGCAAGACGACAAAGCCTAATAGAAGCTGCTACTTCTGCTCTGGGAGGATCCAGCATGCCAACACATCCCACAAATGTTAGATCAGTCTGAGGAAAAAAAATGAAAGAAATACAGATTATAGAAGTTTAAAAAACAAACAACAATTAGAGCCAGCTTATCATCTTATCCAGGCTCTCACCTCATATTCCACAAAGCGAGAGGAATCCTCTAATACAAGGCTCTCTTTGTTCACAGGGTTATCTCGCGTTGCCAGAGCCAGACAGCGCAGAGTGTCTCTGCCAGTTCCATACTCTCTGATCACAGACATGATCTTTTCCTTGATAGCGGGGGTCATGGGCACCTTGCTGCTGCCCACACGGACGTGAGTGCACCTGTCAATAACTCCCTCTGGGGCACCCTATGAGCAAAGACGGTTAAAATGATGAAATGGGCAAGAGAGAGAGAGAGTCCATCTGCAGATCCCTTAACATATTAGTCTAAACCTCTCCATACATTTTCATTATTGAGCCCGTTTTAAGGTATAAATAAAAAAACTCATTTGATTTTAAGGAAGATAATGGTCAGACTTAAAATATGGAACTAAAAGGGTGTAAAAGGGTGAAGACATACAGATGGACTGAAAAAAAGATAATGGAGGCAAGGAGAACCAGATAAAGAGACAACAGAGGAGCAAATGATAGATGGAAGATAACGCTAATTGATTGATGGATAACATTGAAGGGATGGATGGAGATTACAGTAAGAGGGAAGATTGTGGACAAAGATTGTGGAGAAGAAAGAGTGGCTGGATGAGCAGCTAAAGAACAAGACCAACGGATGGACAATAAGAAATAGATGTCGGGATGCATAGACTAATAAATGGAAGGACAAGAGTATGAATTGACGGATGGAGGCACAGACTTATCAATAGATTTATCTTCTGACAGTGGACAAGCAAATGAGTATAAAAAACACATTCTAAATATTTGATTTGATTTTCCCATGTAAATGCAGCCTTGGAAAACCATTTATTTAAACTGTATTTTGGACTAAACTCTGCTGCCATAAAGACACAGAAGAAGAATTTGTTTACCTTAACAAACATCTTGCCTAAAGGAGACCGCATTTTATTTGAAGAACAATATACAGACATAGACTTCCTGTCTCTGGAAAATTCCAGAGTAAATTCCTTCTTCATGAGCTGCTTGATCACCTATGAGGAATGGAAAGAAATATGAAAATATTTACTTCTTTTTCAACCATTTCACTTAAAAACACAGATACAGGCTTTATTTTTTATAAACTGTTCATTTTAACGGGTTAGAGGTTACATACAGAGTTGCAGGCATTTGCTCGCTCAACTTTGGACAAGCTTTTAATGTCCGTATCAAGCACGTTCATTTTCTCCACCAGGCATGTCAGAGCAGTCTCTGTGGCCTCTCCCACCTTCTCATATACACCTTTTGTCTAAACGTAAAACAAACATTGATTACTGAAACAGAAAACCAGGAGTAAAACATCCCAGAAAAAGACTTTACACCACAAACCTCATTATAGTCCAGTGACGAGTCATTGCATAGAGCACAGATAGTGGCCAGCTCAACCAAGCCATCATATTGGGAGCATTTTACTGGTTTGCCATTGTGAAAGCTAAAACAAAAAGAGAAGAGGAAAGATTTATGCATAGTACAGGTCTTATGTTTCTCACATAGAGTTGTTAAACACATTTCTACATGTATGATCATATTTTAGCTGTAAAATAATTTATTTGAGCTAAGAAGACATTTAAAAAAAAAAAGCATTGAATACTCACACTTCTCCATCTGGGGCGTATGTGGAGCCGGAAACGGTGAATTCCTTTAATGTGCAGTGGTCCCCTTCTGCTTTATCGATAATAAACATCTAAAAATGGATTATAAGAACAAAAGATGCAAAAAATGCTTGAAAGGTCAGGTACAAAGAAACCTATCCAATGTGTCAATTATTCCACCTCTCAGCTTTTAGATGAGAAAACAAAAACATGAAACATGGAAGGCAAAACAATTCCAGCTTTAGTCCAGCAGGTGGCAGCCTGTTAAAAGGTTATAATCCAAAGCAAACAAAGAACACTGTGGTGGGTCAGTTCTATAAACGTCATCTTAAAACAACCGAAGCACAATCTTCTATGTGGAGTTTAAATTCAGGAATACAAAGTGGAAGATGTGATCCCTTATTTGGAAGCAGTTCAATTCCAACCTCATGGTTCGAATCGTTGGATCCAACCCAGAGGAGCTGAGTGTAATGAGCTTTACCTAAATGTCACCACTCAATCGTAATACTATCGTTGCAGCTTCTGCCAACTTTAAGAAGATGCTCCACTTAAAGCTGCAGTTTCTAATCAATGAGTCAAATGAGTGGTTATTAATATCTACATAATAATAATAATAATAATACATCAGTATCCACTCTTAAGCCCAAGGGAACAGATTTCCTTCTTTAAAATTAAAACTAAATGTCTATTCGAAAATGATGCGCAGGTATTATGTGAGCACTCAGACTACAGAAAGATGCAGATATTCAGGCAAAGCAGAAAGAGACAAGGTCAGTTATGCAACTCAACTGGTTTTTGCTGCTGACTAACTACTGCGTACTGATCAGGATTCTGTTTGAGTGGAGGGGCAGCGGTAGAAAATATGCATCCTAAAGCAGAGGCATGGAAAAGGAAAGCTGTATGAAAGATAATAGACGATATTTATGTGCAGAACTCAGGATGGTGGAAAAGAAAGCATCTAATTTTCCCCGTGTTTCCACTCTAATACATTAATATGTGTAATGGACCGTCCAACCAGAGCAACCACACTTCCCTCAGTGCTGCTGATCCCAGAAGGATTCTTAAAAGACATTAACATATCCTGCAACACATCACCAGTGTTGTGCTCAAACGAATTTACTAGTGCCATTACATTTCCTAAAAACCCTCAGATGCATGACAAACTTTACATTACTCATTGTTTATCTTGTTTAATGGGGGATAGGTTAGCAATCCCACCAGCTTATAACTCAGCTATAAAACCTTCCTTCTCGCTTTTTCTGTTAAATACAGTCCATATTTCATTCATCAACCCCCCATTTCTTGCATTGCAGTTTTGTTGTTTTTGTTTGAGTCTCCAGATAAGTTTGCATCTACAGCAAAGAAAATAACTCACAGCTGAATGCATTCTGTCACTGTCATCTTTTCCTTATAACCATCAAAAATAAGTATAGCTAAAGTGACAGGCTGGGTATTATATTCTAACTTCCACATGACAGTTTTTCTTTGTCCCGGTTCTGCTTTCTAATCAAAAATGTCAATAATCCATTTACAATTATATTAAAGCCTAAAGATTCTCACCCTCACCTTAAGAAATGCAACCAACCAGCCTAGTGGAACTGTCAGGCACCTGCCCAAACTTTTCTATTTACTGGTGCCTGTAAAGCAGGCATGTCCAACCTCGGTCCTGGAGGGCCGCAGTCCTGCAGGTTTTAGAGGTTTCCCTATTTCAGCACAGCTGATTTCCATTCATAGCTGATTAACAGCCTTTTGCTGAACTGCAGTCATTAGAATCAGCTGTGCTGAAGCAGAGAAACCTCTAAAAGCTGCAGGACAGCGGCCCTCCAGGACCGACTTTGGACATGCCTGCTGTAAAGCAAACCTTTGATCAAGGTTTGCTGTAAAAACTCTAAACTCCAAGTGGTCCTTTCTCTTCTGATAAATGTCTTTTCACTCACCCTGCAGACAGACATCTGATTGGTGGTCAGTGTGCCAGTTTTGTCAGAGCAGATGACAGATGTACAGCCAAGGGTCTCCACAGAGGGCAAACTGCGGACAATGGCATTCTTCTTGGCCATGCGGCGTGTTCCCAAAGCCAGGCAGGTAGTGATGACAGCAGGCAGACCTAGAGACCAGTTACAACAGGTTCACAGAAGGGAACAGCATTAGTTCCAGCTGGTGAACAACTTCTCAGTCCAATCAATAAAGGATGGTTTTCCTTTAGTTTTCCATATATTCATTATAACAAAATAAGATGTTGCCATATTTTTTGTAGGCCTTAGGGGGAAAACATTTTCTGGGCATGTTGGATTGTTTTTACCCTCTGGAATAGCAGCGACTGCCAGAGCCACTGCAATCTTGAAGTAATAGACTGCGCCTCGGATCCAGGAACCACCGTGGACGGGGTCGTTGAAATGACCGATATTGATGATCCAAACAGCGATGCAGATCAGAGAGATGACCTGTCATAATACAGTTGTTCAGGTTTGAAGATTTTTAACCTCAGACAAAATAAATAGGTTACCATTATACATAAATTCAAAGATTTCTACAGAACATTTCTCTTAACTAGAACTCTTGATAGAAAAGTTAAAAAATCTGTAAACCTTGGATAGTTGCTGCCCAAACTCATCCAGCTTTTGCTGCAAGGGCGTGCGCTCCTGCTCGGTGGCCGCCATCTCGTCTCGGATTTTCCCGATCTCCGTGTTGCCAGCTGTGGCCACTACAACACCTACAGCTTTACCTGCTGCAATGTTTGTACCCTGATGAAGTGAAGCAGGCAAAACATAGTTAGTTTCATTGTTCACAGAATTTTCTGATCATTTTCCTTCCAAATATTATATTAAAATTGTAATTATAAAATGTGAAAGAGCTAAAACTTGAGCCAAAAAAATTGATTAAAAAAACAAAACTATTTTGACGTTTTGTCCTACTGATGTCATGCACTTTATTTTTGAATTTATGTCAGAAAAAAACAGCTAAATCATTTGGATGAATGGATTTTGAGTGGAAAGATATAGCAGGGTTTTCATTTTTTTTATAAAAACTGGAAATGTGGAGGAAAACACCTCAAACCCCTTAAACCATTCTCACCACAAAACTAGCCATATTATGGGGATGTTTTTAATCATTGAGGACAGGAAAACTGGTGAATAATAACAGATTGAGAGGCTAAGAGGATGACATCCCTAATGGCTTAGATTTATATGTAGATATATATGGTTTTAGGTATATTCATGTTATGAAATGGTCAGTGGCAACAACTGAAAAAGGTCCTTCATCAAATAAGGATAAATTTGAGCCATTATTGGGAAAAAAAACAGGAAAATATTTTACTGTGTTGGGTTGCTTTTCTATTTCAGGCATCATTTGTTGTAGACAAAGGGGGTTCTACACACACACACACACACACACACACACGCACACACACACTCAGAGACTCAAAAGGTGCTGTAGGGAAATGGACATGACTGATTCATATAACCATTAAAAAATAAATCATGGGATATTGTTATATTTCATATGATTCTAATAAAATATGAGGGACTTTGTGGTTAGTGTCAACCTTTGGAAAAAGCTCCACCAGTATGAATCCTCTTAAAAATCCTGTATGTCTCTTTAGGATTAAAAAAATTAAAAGAACGCGTAATGCAAAAGAAAACTGACCTGAATAAGGCTCAAAATGTAGCCATATGCAAATGAAACAGAACAAACAAAAAAAGAGACAATGTAGTGAGTCACTCACAGAAAAGAGCATGTTCTTTTTATCCTGGTTGACAGCTCGTGGGTCTGGCACCGGATCTGTGTGTTTGATCACCGATACGGACTCTCCTGCAAGATGGTGAAACAGGAGATATGAGAACAGGAAATGGAGTGAGTTTCTACACAGCAGAGCATGAAGAGGTAACAGTGATGGCTGGCTGACATTTTAGGTAGATGTGTGGAAAAGGCTTAGCAGCTGACTGAGCGAGCCGGACAAGTATCAGATACTGCACAGGTTCTGCCTTTCAAAGGCCTTATCTAATGCCTGCTTACACACCGTCTCCGTGCACTTTTGGACATAATCAACTGTGCATGAATTGTAAAGCTCTCAAAGACCAAGACGGGGAGCGTTTGAAAGGCGGCATGGCCATGAATGGGGAAGGAAAGAGAGGAGAAAAATAGCTCAAACACTAAAATATCCCATGGAATTTGCTACCAATTAAGGCAGCAGAGCAAGACGAGAGATTTAAGACGTTGATTCACTTCTTCTCTTGAACATCAGAAAATTATTCATCCATAGATGCAGTATCTGTTCAAAGTACACTCTTTCTAGTTTTTGTAATAAAGACTCCGATTACTATGTGCAAAGAAGGCAAAAGTACTTATTCACTTCCCCTAAATGTCCACACTGGATAAAGATATTTCATTAAAAGACACTGGCAACTCACAGAAAAGAAAGAGGAAATTTAGCAGGTAAGGAAAGATTAAACAAAAATTCTTTGGAAAATCTTTTACCTGTCAGAATCGACTGGTCCACCCTCAGTGTGGTTGACTTTATAGAAGTAAGTCTGATGTCTGCAGGCACTTTGTCTCCAACTGTGGACAAAAACAGGGATCTTAACTTTTTAGCTGCATTCATACATAAAAAGAAATAAACACATAACCAGAGATGTTACACAACTAGTGGCAGAACTGCATGTTTTTTAAAGTTTTTTTTATATAGGAAGTTCTGGGGTTTTTAGAACATTTAGCCCCAGAATAAAAATCCACAGTAGCTTTATAGCAACCATTTCTACAGTGGGCAGACTGTAAAGAAAAAAAAACAAAAAAAAAAAAAACAAGGAAGCTGGAGAAGATTGGGAAGCACAGAACGAAGGAAGGAAAGTAAGAATAAAAGTATTGAGAGATAACATAATAGATCTATGAAAGTATGGATATAGAGCTGAGCAGGAAGGAAGGAAGATTTAGACAATGGACTAAAAAGTCAAGTTGTGAAATGCTTACACTCATGCACACTCTTCATTCTGCATTAAGAAGCTAATTTAAAACAAATTTAAAACCTGATATCAAGTTAGAACCCCAGATTCTCCAAATTAGACCAAAAACAAAATGTACAACCTTAAAAAAAACACAAGATGGACAATGGAGGAATTAAACAAATGACTAACACTAATACAGGCATCTTAGGACAGTAAAAGGTTTTTATGTTAGACATCAGGAAAAGTTCACGCTTCCAGCATTAATAATAATAATTCACTCAACCAGAACAAGCCACTAATAGAATTCAGGATGTTCTTTTTTTGTCCCTAAAAAGGCTCCAGCAATAAAATAAACTTGAAATGTAAATAACATTTTTCAAACAGATCATCTCCTTTTAAATCCTAACACACCAATAAAACTGTAGACTTTTACTGGACCCCAACAAAAACATTAAAACCTATAAAAAAAAATAAATAAAAAAAATAAAAAAAAAAGTCAGATCCAGCAGAGATTTATAAATAGAATTAAATCTAGAGGCCATCATTTGATTGTTGACTTCTTATTTTTAGGATATTTTACTGAAAATCCAGAACGGAAACTGCCACTGTTCTACCAAAGATATTTTCCATTCCGTTTGACATCACACAGCTTGAAAGGGTGAAGATAAAAGCGATGACTCAGAGGCGCTTTAGAGATCACTCTCTGGACAGTACAGAGTGGTGACAGACATGTAAACCAACCCTAAGGATTCTGCTGTGCCCATTGGAGAGGAGAGGAAAAAGGGGGTTTAAATAAACTGTACGCCCAAAAATGGGAAAACTATTTTGGTCATTTGAAGACATGCAGCTGGAATAAGGGGAGGGTGGGGGGATGATTAGAACATCTGTTTTAAGTAAGGATATCCCTCGCCTTGAAATGAGCTAAAATAGAAACAGCGCCACATGTGACTGAATCCACTCAGTTCATTAAATCTGACCATTCACAGAAGATTGTTAGAACTCACTTCCTCCATGAAGATTCAGATTCAAGTCAGAGAAACATATTTAATAAGCAACTGGCTGGAAAAGTAAACAAAGAAGATCCTGAATACACAACAATTTGTTTTCACATGGTATTAGAGCGATTCGCGTAGCCTCTGCAGTCATGCTCATGGCCTGGATGGGCTGTTCTACCTTATTTGGTATTGATGGTTTACTATGCACTGTCAAAACCCATCTATCACAGCTTTAAAAACAGGGCAGTGAAGATGATGATGCACTCAAAGCCTGTGGGAAGCTTCTAACAAAAAGTCACTAATTAGAAATCCTCTTACCAGTAGAGAAAAAAAGGACACCCTGCTAATTTTCTATTCACTGGGGAATACTGGGAATAGGGTCACAGTAACCCACTTACACTGTAAAAAAGGATGGTTTGGAAGCCAGATGAGACAAGTTGAATAAAACTCGTACCTTATCGATTGAGTGTCATAGATAAGAGTGCATTGAAATAAGCTCTAAGTAGAGAGAAAATATACTTCTCTTAGTGGTTTAAAACTGAAACAATCCGTGCTTAAAAGAAGTACTTATTTTTCACAATGCAAATTTTTTGGCAATATTGCACTCAAAGTGTTCTGGAGTGACCCGATTTTCAGCTCCATATGGAGCATGTTTTGCCCTTGGTCTTACAGAGAATGTTCTATATAGTTTTTTTTTTTTTTAATAGGGTGAATGGCCCTTAAAACACAGACTTAAAGACAAATGGCAGGTAAGCTGCCATATTAGAAAAAACTTCCACTGGCCTTCCAATAATGAAGTAGCCCTCAACTAAAGTGGACCTCAAACGGCTGAGATGACTTCCAGGCCCTTTGCATACAGCTCCTACACATTTCTAATGTCACAACATTTATATCTTTAAAACTGAAAGACCAAAATATTATTCTTGGCAAAATAAAATAATACAAAGGGGCACTCTAGATTAAGGGGTGGATGGACAAAAATTAAGGATGAAGGGAAGCAGAGGAAGGGATTGATAGAGAGAAGAATGGTTTGGTGATGGATGGATGCAGTTATATAAATGGATGAATGAATGCATGAACAAACCAGGGATCGACAAAGTCATGGGTAGAGAAACAGGATTTAACTTTAAGAAAACTGAGCAGGTTGGAAATTAAATTTCTTACAAACCTTTATCTGTTTATCCAAATCTGGTACAACTCGAAAGAAAACTTGAATGTTAAACTAAAACGATTTTTTTTACATTTTAGTTTAGCTGTGAAAACTAGAAACATTAAGATGCAGCATTCATTTTTGAAACTATAATGTGCTATGACAAAACCTTTAAATCAAACTCCTCAAATCAATCTCAACATCTTATTATGTACAATGAGAGAAGTGAATGGGCAAAAAAAACCAAAATAATTCCTTTAAAAATTGAAACCTGTTAATAGAAGCCAACCTAACAAAAAAACAAAAACTTAAAAATAACCAGGCTGCATCTAGTCTACACATTATATCCTGACTTTCACACAAAAGTGTTGGTGAGGCTATAATTAGAGGGAACAGAGATCAGCCCCATACAGAGAAAATAGAACAGAAAACTGAAACAAGTTGCTTTCCATTCACGAAGTCGCTTAGTTTACATGGCAGAACATCCTTCTTTCTATTATGGGATGCTAAAAAAAAAACAAAAAACATTTATTCCCCTGAAATTTTTCAATGTTACACAACATTTTTAAAGCAGCACTGTGCAACATTTATCCAGTAGGGGTCACTAAGCCTGTAAATCCCAGGTTTAACGCCCTGAAGGCAAACACTACATGGTCTTCCTCCATGTTTTGGAAACTGATAGCAGACCTGCAGAATAAGAAGTCTTGGAGTTATTTGTAAAGACAAGGCCTCAAAGAGGAGTTTCTGAGAAGGGCAGCCAGCACGGAGCAAGCTAATACTTTGCTGCTTTAATATGAGAAATTATTGTGTTCAGTTATCAAGTTCATCACAATAAAGGAAGTGTAATAAATCTACCATTTTAGGTTTTTAATGGAGTCCAGTAATTAGAACTACAACTGTTGACTTTGTTTTGTCAAATCTGGTCTTCTCCTTTTTATCCATCACCCTCTTGTTTAGCATTCACATGATGGACGTAATACAAAAAGGCTTTAAGAACGTAAATGGTTCTCCACCCGCCAGCTCTTCAAAACTATGATATACTAAAGCTCTTTATGATAGAAATACTGTCATAATTATTCATACATTTCCTCTCGCTGCTTTAAACATCTGAAGCCCTTAATGTAATATTCCTAGTTATTGATTAGAAACTTTCCATACAGACCATCTTTGGCAGTTTAAAAAAAAAACAAACAAACAAACAAAAAAAAAACGTTTAGGCTAAGCAGGAGGCACCAGGAACTAAGCAAAGCAAATGCTCAATCGAGGCATCAACTAAATTCAGTGCATGTTTTGTGGATGATTGGTGCCATGTACACTAGAGCTGAAGGGATCAATGGTTTGACTGCTTTGTCCCCTAAACTGTGCATTTGGGTTTTTGAAGCTGGATAAATGATCTGATTCCACCAACTTCTTTTATTCACCAGATCATACATTATGTTCCTCTTTATTTAAAAACAGTACATGTACCGTTTTTTACCACTCAAAAAAAGTCACAAACAGATTAGACATTTTTTTTCGGACAAATATTTTTAGTGTATCTAACCTAAAAATCCAAACAGAAAGTTGTGGCAGACTGAAGAGGATTTTCTGTACTTTTAAAAACTGACAATTTTCCTTGCAGCTGATGGCAATCAGTGTATTCTCATTAGATACGCTGATAGGAAATTACAGCTGACAGCTATTTGACCACAGGGGCATCTAAAGAGCAGCTGTTGATAAAAGACTGGATATCTAGGCTTCATATCAAGTTATACTACATTAATAAGCAAGTGAACCTAAATGAAATGCTGACAGAAAATTGCATAACTGCATAGATACCATAGAGCTATTTGTTTCAATCTTATATTTCTGCTGCAAAAAATATTAGGCTGAGTGCAATACAATTAAAACCGGAACAATTTGACGTAGGCTACCTCCAAGCATTTCAAATACTGCCAATCATGCACAAATATCTTTTTAGAGGAGAAATGTCAAAACCACGGAGATAGTAAAACTAAAGCATGAAATGGCATAAAAGGCAAAAATATTCGCTCCTGGTTTTGTTAATCTTGTTAATTCAATTTTAATTCTAAGTCCTCTTCCCTCCCTTGTTTGGGCTCAGGCTGTGCAAACAACCATTTCCTCAAGGATACAAAGTAAACAACCACTGGTGGGAAAGTAATAAGCCTGGAGGCATCTGGGGACATGTTCTTTACAGAAAGGCTTAGGCTCTAAAACCTCAAGTTTGGTGGTCTCTGTTCACTTGTTATGGCACTGCTACATTTACACTTTGTGTATACAAGAAGCAACTACACTGGCTGTATGCGATTACATTTATTTTCTAGTAACTGCAACTGAACTCTGAAGAATTGTTTTTATGAAATTTAAAATCTGTTATTTGTTGCTAAGACTGTAGAGTACATTGAACAGTTTTTTTTTTTATATAGGCCTACCTTTTCAATCACCTGGAACCTGCTGTATCAGAATTCACATAAAAACTATTTTCATGGAGACCCAGAAATTTCAAAAACATCTGTTCAAAAGGACACGTCTTTATATAAAGAAATAATAACATCCCATTACAGAAAATTATTTCTTTTCAACCTCACTGCATTAACAGTAATGTACCAATCGATCGCTCTGAGTGAAAGGGCACAATCTTCACTGCATCACCTCCGTTCTACAGGTAGGTCAAATACTGAAACAAATAACAGCAACACTAAGCGGCGGTGCTTTATGTAGACATAAGGAGGCTATCTGTTTGCAACACAGCCATACAAGGTCGGATTCCCAAACTTGGTGGTTTAGGTGAAAAAAAAAGAAATTTTAAAAAAGTGTTTATCTTTAAATGTTGCAATAAAAATGATGCCATTTAAAATAACCTCCATCAAAGAACAAGCAGTTAATATAGGTTATTCTTTGGGTTGCTCCTTTAATCTTGTGAGTTTTATATCAAGGTTTGTTTTAAAGAGCTAAAGCCCTAAGAATTTCCGTTAAATACATGAAAATGACATTAAAACTAATCAATTTATCTTTAAATCATTTAGCATTTAGTACCGCCCCAAAAAAGAACAAAAAAAAAAAAAAAAATGGGTGTGCTACATTTATGACCACATCCCACAGGGTCACAAATGTCAAAACACAATCTGCACGGCCATTTCTAAACATGCAGAGCATCTTGAAAGCATTCACTAGGAAACCTCATATCTACACAATGCTGATCATGACAAAAAAAAAAAAAAAGAATATTTTTCCCATACAATGGGGAGAACAAGTATTTGATACACTGCTGATTTTTCAGGTTTTCCCACTTGCAAAGCACGTAGAAGACTGTAATTTTTATTATAGGTACTCTTCAACTGTGAGTGATGGAATCTAAAACCAAAATCCAGAAAAATACAATGTATGATTTTTAAATAATTAATTTC
>JAUZNJ010081379.1:0-50906 GCA_034780135.1 Jordanella pulchra | reverse complement strand
GTATACCATGAGGTGATGTAAAGAATATCAAATGCAGGATTAAAAGAAAATAAAATAGGTGTTACATATACAAATTAAAGAGTTAAATTTTAATTGAAAAAAAATTAATGTTTACATAGTTATAAAAACAAAATAATAAACTTACCTTCAACTGTCATCTATAAGCTGCAGAAAATCTTTTATTAAGTCTTCATTTAAAGAAACAGACAGTTTCTGCTCCTCTGAGCTGCTCAGTTAACCTTACTTTTCTAAACCTTTACTCAAAATCTAATTTCTGTTGTAAATGATTAAATCACTAAACCAACAAACCAAAAAATTTGTAACAACACTTCTATGAACATTGATTTTGAATTATAATATTGTTGTGGTCTACAAAATAATTTTAGTATGAGCTTTAAAGTGGAAATGAAAGGGTTAACCAAACTAACTTAATTCAAGAGATTGTGTCTTACTATTATCCATAAATATATTACAAATGTGAAAAATATAACCGTAAAAGAAAAAAACAAAGCTTTACATAATCTCCACAAGCAGTGTTCTGTCAGGCAGCAGAGATAGTCAGAACCTTGGCTCCAAAACTGCCTCTTCTACGGCTCAAGACACATGTCAAATGAGCTCAAAAGCATAAGTGACAAGATTTAGACTCTTGAGTGTCCATTTAGCTTCTTCTTCCATCATACCAAATTTCTATTTCTTTTTTTTCCTATTGAGATACAGCTGGTTTTATCAATACATTCAATTAGTGACTGAAGCATCGACCAACCCTGTGACATCACCGTTAGGTGTACTGCAACCTCATCTAATTATTGATAATAGTAAGACACAATCTCTTGAATTAAATTAGCTTGGTTAACCCTTTCATTTCCACTTTAAGCTCAGGAGTTAAAACTTCTATCCTTCTCTTTCTTTGTGTTGTTTTGGGTTTTTTTTTAACAAACAAACCTCAGCTAGACGGGGTGCTTCTGTTTTCTGGTGTGCAGTGAAAAACTATTTGCCCCTTATATTTTTCTTATGTTTCCCCATTTTGATTACATTCAAATAATTCAGTGCCATCCTGTTTTTAGGCATACAAAACCTGATAAAAAAAAATGCAGTTTTCACACATTTGTCATTGGTATCCAGAAATGGCAAATGTTATTTGTGATATCTGGATGCAAATGATTTTTGTTTAGTTTTTTTTTCGTTTACATTTTTTTTTGCCGAATTGATTAATTCAGCCCAGTTTAAAGGGTTTAAACACTAAAAGGTTTGTTTAAGAGCGTGTTACTTCACCTTTACTGCATTTAAGTCCACACTTTCAGTGGGCTACTCCATAACTGTACTTTAGTTTGTCTATTAGCCATTTAAACATGGATTTACTGGTATGCTTCAGAAAATTGCCCTGCTGCACGGCTGGACATGAATGCAATCAGCTGTCCTGCTGATTTTAAGGCTTAGAAATTGCCTTTCAAGATTTCCTCCAAGAGAAAAAAAAACTCAGTTCTTTTAACTACAGCAAACCTTGTAGGTCATGAATTAGCAAAAGTTCTGATGTTGCTGACCTTGTTTCTTATCTGATGTTTAATATCTTAAGATTGGAGCAAAACTCTTTTTAGCATCCTTTATGGTATCAGATGTTTTATTTTTAATATTCCTTTTACCACTCTGCCCTTTGATAAGATTAATAGATTGTTACATTCAATTAATTAACAGGAAGGTAAATTCCTTTTTTATTTCATTTTGTTATCACAAGTGAAATAATCATTCTAAAAAATATTTTTGCATTTTCTAAAGTTATTTTTATCCAGTATCAAAATGTATGCGAAACATTTAAGCTTGCTGTTCATGCTCCTCTTTTTATCAGACAGGTTTGACCTTTGTAGCATGAATAAGTGCACTGCAGGAGGGCTCTTATGTGAGGCCAGCCGGTCTCAACTTGCTGATAAACAATGCAGTCCTTCTAGTCAAAAGGCCTCACTATCATACCAGTCCTGATGTGATGACACACAGGAAACAATGTTGTGGGTATCCCATTAATGAATGAGGTAGTTCTAACACATAAAGCATTACGCAACATTAAATGTTTTATTTAATTATCTTGGTAAGTGGCCACCCTCTAGCACCAGCTAAGATTTCAAGACTAATTTTTCTATGCTCAGAGTACCACTCCCTTTATAGGAGGCAACCAGCATTAAGGAGAACTATAACAGAACCGTCACAAGAGGCTAAAGAAGCCCTGTAAGATTGTTTTGAGCTTACAGAGTGGGATGCCTTGTTTCAGCTGCATGGAGATGACATCAGTGCAATGACTGATTGGGTAACTGACTACATAAACAATGTAGATAACACCATCTCCACCAAAACACTTAAATGATTCCCTAGTAATAAACCCTGGATCAGCAGTGATCTAAATGAACTGCCAAATGAGAAAAAAGAGCCCTCTGGAAGGGAAACAGGAAATTATTGAGGAGAGTACAGATATGACTTAGAGTTAAGATAAGAAAAGAAAGAACTTCATCAGAACAATATGAGATGTGCAGCCAGGGGTGAAGAAGAGCACAAGTTTTAAGCAGAAGGATGATCAGACAGATAGAAGTCTGGACAGAGCCATTAAACTGAACACATACTTCCATAGTTTCAGTGCAGGAACAAGCTCAGCCTCCTGCCCTCAGTCAAATGGACATCCCACCCTCCTTTCACCAAAGCGTGTTTCATCTTCCACCTCTGCGATAGACCTTCCTGCTTCCATGTCTTTGTTCTCAACCGAATCAGAAGATGCTGTTACTTCCCCTGCCTTACATCTATCTGTCTCTAGAAGTCTCTGAAGGTTTGTGCAGAGCTGCTCTGAGGGATTCTACAGTACCCCTTTAAGACTTTAGCTTGATCCAAGAGTTGGTTCCAGTGATGCCATTTTCTGGTACCAAAGAAAACTCAGCCAACAGTCCTCTGTAACTAAAGACATGTTGTCTTGACATTCCACATCATGAACGTCCCATAGAAGACTCCCTTTGATCTACAGTACTTGAGCACACAAACAAGTAGCTATCAGCTGCTATCAACAACTTTTACTGCAGTTTGCTTATCATTGTTAATCATGTTCTTTGGTTTCTCCAGTGGATTTAACATGATTCAGTCTATTTTGCTTTGTCAGAATCTCCAGAAGACTAGGGTGGAGGCAGCAACCAATTTCTGAATCAAAGACTGCCTGACAAACAGACAACAGTCTGTGAGACTGAAGGGTCAGCTGTTTAATTAAGTAGTCAGGAGCACCACAGGGGACAGTACTCTCACCATTCCATTTCACTCTGAACACCTCTGACCTCATGTTCAAGACAGATTGTTACCTGCAGAAATACTAAGAGGACCCTGCAGTTGTTGGATACAGGGAGCTGGTGGACCACTTTGTGGAATGGCTTGAAAAAAAATCATCTGATTCTGAATTTAAACAAAAGAAGGGAGATGATTGTAGATTTCAGAAGAAACGGGAACAAGTTGAATCCTGCTAACATCATAGGAGAAGAAGTGGAGATGATAGAGGAGTCTAAATACCTTGATGTTCACCTGGACAACAAACTAGACTGGAGACACAACTGTAAAGTCATCTACAAGAGATATGGAGCAGGCTGTACTTCTTATGGAAGCTTAGGTCCTTCAGTGTTTGCAGCAATATGCTGCAAACCTTCTATAAATCTGTCTGTCATCTGCTGGATTAACAGCATCAGAGCTAATGGCTCTGTTCTAGGAACTCCTGTAGAACCTCTGGAGATGATTTCACGATGTGACAGTGTGGGGTCCTGTTACTAATTATCATGCGCCTTGGCTACTTGGCCAAGGGGATATCCCTTTGGCTGACTGGTTAGCGCATGTGACTTTCACCCGGGAGTCATGGGATCAAATCCCGCCTGGGGCCCTCTGTAGTGTGCACCTTGCCACAACAAGGAAGAATTCTTCATAAGGTGAAAAGGATTCTGGACCATTATGAGCATCCTCTTAAGGAGACTGTAAAAAAAACAGAAGAGTGTCTTCAGTCAGCGGCTTCTCCAGATAGACTGCAAGACAAACAGCAACCGGAGATCCTTTCTACCTGCAGCTATCAACATCTACAACAATATGTTGAATAAAACCTTATGGGATACAATATTTAGTTTCACTGTTGAAATTATTAAGGCTTTTTAAATGAAATTGATTCGAATTGAGAGATATTTTTCAATTGTCCTGTCCCTGCCTTTTTTTCTCTTTTCTTGTGTTCTTATCTAATGTTTGATTTGAAGCATGATGAACGTTCTACTGCCCTCATGGCTCCACCCAGAGACCAAGGTGGAGACGACTGCTAGTAAAGAACTTTCTGCTGCCTTCCTGACTGAGTTCCTCTAAATAAGGATGCAACGAAACAATGTAGAGGAAGCAGTTTATTCACTGACAATCAGAAGCACCAGTATTTCAGAAACTGAGTGAATTCTGGTGAAAGGAAATAAACATTGATCAGTCCTGATCAAATAGAAACCACAACCAAGAAATTAGATGTCTTAAAATACAGTAAAGCACAAAATACCTAATACCTCTTATTGATTTAGGTTCAAATCAATCTTTTGATTAGTATTTTAACAAAACATTTATTTTGAGTAAAATAAATTTTAATGCTTTAAAACAACCCAGTAAGACTAGGATCCGTGGTGGAGCTAAAGATTAGGGAAATGTCAAGACGGTGCTCTAACCTTGAAGATAAATAAACAAAATAAAACCTGAACAATTCTGGTCAACAATGTGAAGATGGGTTTGAAGATTTTTAGGTCTATTATGGAGACGGCTAGATGTAAACTTAAACATAACGTTTCTATTACAGTGTAAAGAGAAGAACAAGTCAAGTAGTTTATTAAAGTTACATTCTTTTACGTTTTGCTGTATTTTTTGAGAGAATCCCATCTTTTTTCTATAGGAAAAAAAACATCTGGGTTAAATAAACATTTTAAATCTAAGTATATCAGTGATGTGTATAATTAAGGACTGAATTGTTAGTTAAATTCAACAGTGATTACTTTGCTTATAACGTATAATTTAGTTAATCATAGGAGGGATTGAGTTGAGGATCATTAAAAAAAAGGCAAGGATCACATTTTGATTTTAAGAGTTTAATTAAATGTGTGGTGATTTCCTCTTAGACAAAATCTGAGCAGCTGAATATTCCAGCCTTCTGCTATATTTGGGCAGAATGAGCATTTTGTCTTAAAGAAATACATCTCAGTGACTTGAATCCCTTGTAACACCTAGAAATGTTGATGTTATATTTTAACCTGGAGAGACTCACACTAAGAACAAGCAGCATTTAGAAGGTTTATTGACATGAATGAATAAGTCTTAGGCTCTCTGATCCTGGCAGAAGACATGGGTGTTGAATGCAGTTGATCTGCGTGAACAGGTAGATTTAGGTTAGAGACGTCTTTCCCCCAAAGTCTGACACCAGTGGTGGAAACAGGGGAGCCATAGGGAGGCTGGCTGGATGAAGGTGGTAAAGGTGTGGAGGAGGTTTTGCAGATCAGGTGGAAATTGGGGGAATTCTTGGGTTTTGAAGTTTAAATGCAAAGTCTTTGTCAATGATTGGCTTAGGTGAGGAAGTGAAGCTGCACCGATAGGCTGGAGAAGTGGTGACAAGGAGGTGATTTATAGGCAGGTAAAAGTCTTCCAGTTAAATTACCTCTAGGCTTCATAAGTAAACTCTTCTTCATTTGGGGGATTTGGAAGATTAAAGTTAAAATGCATGTGATGGCACTTATAAAACCAAATGAGTTTTTTTAACCACCAGAGGGTGGAATGATGCTCACCCTGCTGCTCCCCATGAAGAAGCGGAAAGGGGTTAGCATTGGTGTCTTGGTTAGTTCACACTTGGCAAAAAAAAAGAAAGAAAGAAAATGAAAACTTTGCAATATAAAACCCATCACTGCTTTCCGTATCACCAGGTGGCACTGTTCCACACAGCCACTTTGGCGGGGCAGATTTTGAGGGGTTTGGGGTTGCTTCCATTGATGTTGACTCCAGGGCAGAAGAAAGGGTACATCTTTTCAGTGAAAACATCAGTGAAGGTGTAGATTGGCTTCATGATCAAAGGGTTGGAGAAAATCACCTCCCCAGCCTCATAGTCGAGCTGCACCCTGACACGAGTCAGATCCCCCTCCAGGTGGAGTGGGGTGCTCGGCCTCGTCATTGCTGAGTACTCGCCCTCAGAGCGTGAGATCATCCAGAAGCCCCCCTCTGGACAACCAGAAATTCGCCCTTTCCTGTCAATAGACTGCTTGACTACGCCGAGCATCCAGTCCACCTTACCGCCCACCTCCACCTCCCAGGCATGGCGGCCTGAAGTGAAGCCCTCTGATCCCAGCACGAACACAAAGTGACCAAAGCGCTCAGGGTTGTCTGGGAGCTGCTGCAGGGATCCACTGTTGGCCACACTGGTCAGGTCTGAGGAGAGGGACAGCCAGGAGTAGGCGGTGTTGGGGTCCAAGGTTATGGGAGCTAAAATGATAAGAAATATGTACATATATGAAGCTAAGGTATGTTCATGTTAGAAAAAAACCTGTTGAAAGAAAGTTGAACATAGAATAAATATCAGCTGTCATTCGCTTAAATGAACAGCATCACTAGATGAGATGAGTTTTTATTGATCTCACAGCGGAGAAATTCACAAGGATGATTTGGTGTTATTCGTTTTTCCAATACAGAGAAATCAGGTGAGTCTTTCAAAGATAAGAACAGTGGTGGTGCATGCATGGTGGTGGTACCATCATGTTGTTCGCTGCCAAAGTAAACAGCAAAATAAAGCAATAGAGCTGTCATGATGAGGGTACTGATCAAAATAAAGGCTGAAAATCAAGTTTCAGCTGCACACACAGACAAACACTGAGCTTTAAGGCCAAAATGACAACAGTGGTTTTATTGGTTTCAAGGCAATGCTTTCAAATGCACTTATAGTGCAAACAAGTCTAAACCATGATGATGGAAGCATTATCTATAGTACTGTTGCAATGCACAAGGAGAAATATATAAGGAAAAAACAGGAAAATTGACTCCAAACTCTAATGAAAAGTTTTCTGGAAAATATGTTTCACAGTAAATAAATTAGGCTAGCATCAGGTGTTTGTAAACTCCCTAAAACATCTCCTACCTGAGCATCATAGCAAACATTTTGACTATCTCACAAAGCTGGGAAGAACCCACTTAGAGAAAAACAAGCAACCAGATGACTGTTTTAATAAAATAGTTTTGGTTATAAAAAGCCAAACTATAACAAGCCATTTAAGCTCCTGATATTCATGCCAAGAACTACTTACTGTACTGAACCAGTTCCACCATCTTTGCCCACACGTGGTATTTAAGGGAGCTCACATGCTTGGCCACATTTATAAGAGCACCCGGCACTTTTTCTGGATCCCTCTGTGGGAGCTGTGCTCTGTGATGACATGCAACTGTTATCACTCCCAGATAAGAAAGCAGAGGATTTAGTCTAGATTTAGGAGATCCTACCTTTTCTTTGTGTTGCTGTAATTCTGAAAAGATGACAGAGAATTAGGAAACTTTACTTTCTGCATGGAGCAGTTTGATTTTGATGTCTGCTCACCAGTAGGAATTGAGCATCACTGGATGCAATCTCATTCTCAATGGCGATGACAGCGTGAGAGAAAGTGAGAATGTCTCTGGTTATGCTTTCAGACTTCTTCTTCACCAGCTCCTTCTTCTCCTCATCCTCCTTCCTCAGGGCTGCCAGTCTCGCCTCCTCCTCCCGCTCCAGAAACTCTCGAAGCTCCTCGAACTCCTGTCTTATCTGCTTCTCTGTGGCCAGCGTCTGGTTCTACCATGCATGATAACATAGGTAATTATTTCAATATGCTGCAGGCTCCTACGCCACAACTACTGTTGGAAGAGAATGTTAAAGCTGTGAAATAAAGACCTAAAAAAACTGCTTAGTTTTGCAACAACTTTCCCTGTTAGTACAATTAGACTATGCAGAGCACTGAGAATAAACAGGAATGTGGAATAATCTTAGTTAACATGACTGTTGATAGTCTCAAAAAAAAGTCATTTAAGCATCTCTTCAGGAAAGCCTGAATTACATGATTTTTATTGAAGCAGATCTGTATTTTTCCATAAATATTAAATGACAGGAGGGAGGTTTGTCCAATCAGTCTACATATGTGTAGTAAAAGAGACACCAGAGAAAAACACGTATAATTCATGAGCCATATCTAATCAAAGCATCCCGTCTCTCAGATAAAGTTTTAACCTGTCAAATAATCAGCTAATAAAAAAAATTAAATAGCTGCTTTTCTTTGGTTTTGTTTTTTATGGAAATAAGAGGTTTACAATTGGACTAGATCACATTTGTACTTGACCAGCTGGCCAGAGGCAAAGCAGACATATGTCAGACACTAATTTAAATCCAGCCTAGGGTCCCATTTAACCTCGGTCTGACCATGATAGGAGCTCTCTAGCCTTAACATTTAGGTCTATGGACTCTAAATTATTTATGTTTTAAATTATCTATTTGAATGTAATGATATTTAATGTTTGTTTGTTTTTTCTTTTGTAAAAGATTGTATTTATATCTTGGAAGCTGCTATATAAGTACAGTTTTACTTACTTATCCAGCCTGCTTTAATGAGCAGGAATTTAAAAACTAAGCAGTAAATCTACAGAATGTTTTCAATATTTTCACACATCAAAGAAAAACATTTGATGTAATGCATATCAGTAAAATAAAAGAAAGGCAGCTGAAGGTTTATTTTGTTGGTTTGTTTGTTTAAATAAAAATCAGAAAAGAGTGGCAAGCATTTGTAAATTAAAACCTCCACATTTTCTGGTGCCTCCAAAGATATGCAAATTAGAAAGCAGCCAAAGTTAGTAATTCATGATGTTACTTTTAAATACAACGTGTTGCACTGGATTACCTTTACAGGAATTAAAGGGTTTTTAAATGTGAAACACATTTTTCAAATTTAGATCTGCTGAAAAAAAATCTGCCAACAAGTTAACTTCATTTTTATTCTTCTTTGTATTGGATCTGTCAACTATCAGTCAGTTAAAAAGCAGTTCATTTATTTGTTTTATCCAGATGTGCTACAGTTGACCTGTCTGAAAGAGAACAGGCCCAAGGGATGCATTAATACTAAGAATACATAAATAACTAGATTCCCACCTGCTTAATTTCCATCTCTCCTCTGTAAATGTTTCATAGATATATCAGAGACAGTTAATAACGCAACCACATCATAGCATCCAAGAATCTAGAGTACTTTTCTTCTCTCACACTATGGTTGGAGTGTTTACACACTAACAGAGCTCGACTCATCGTTACATCAGCAGTCACGCAGGTCGTCTAGTGTTTCTTGGATTTGTTTATTGATACCTTGATGTGCACAGTTGTGTCATCACACTCCTGCTTGGCTTCATACAGGCGGCGCAGGTTCTTCTTCAGGGGGACCAGGTCCTTCTTTAGTTCTGTCTGTGGGTAGAAAACGTCAGAAAGCAGAAGCAATCTCACAGATAGCATACCTATCTGTAAGCCACACTCCAACCATGGCATCATTTTTCAAAAAAATAGTGTGAACACAAATGTTCAAGGCTGTGTTAAATCAACAATTTAGGATTTTTGAGTCAGCGTTCCTACAGTATTGAAATTTGAAATAACCGACATTAGTTTAGGGCTGAATAAGAAAACATAGACTGTACACTTAGTACGTAATTTAAGGGTTAAATCAACAAATAGAAATGGTAAAATTATATGAATTAAATGTTTAACGTTTAAGTGACAAGTTTTCACTTTATTGTTACAAAAAAAATATGCTAACTGGTCATAATAAGAACATAATATACCAAATTGAGTTTGAGTGTTATGCTGGGAACAAAAAATATCTACTGTCTTAACATAAAACTTAAAGTTTTATCTGTTTATATCAAACTTATAAATATTTAGTACACATAGAACATGATCTTTGGGTTCACACGTCTTAAAACACATAAAATAAGTGATTTGTGTTTGCATTTCCACAGAGTGTGCAATTTGTGTTTGTGTGTGTGCTTTCATCAATATGCCTATTCATCAGTGGAGGATATAAAGAAAATGTAAAAATCTGCCACGTGCAAAACAACTTTAAATATCTGAAACTCAACTGTTGTCCCAATTTTTGCATCCATTTTTAGCACTTCTCAAAGTCATAATTAAACAGACACATGCAAAGATTTCTGATGTCATTGTTTGCACAAAGGAGGCATTTGTACAATGCCAGGGGATGGGGAGAGAATCTGTATGCATGGGAACATATTTGACTGTCAGAAATAACTATAGTATGATCATATTAAGGCAGAAAAAGATGCATAAATGAATGCAGCAGGATAGAAGACAATCTTTATACAATTAAACCAAAATGAAGAAATAGACAGAATATTTAATATCATGGCATGTTGATTTTATAAAGCAAAAAAAAAACAGAATATAAAAAGGCAGTGGAGAACATCCAACAGTGGGTGGGTGGGGGCTAAGGTTTCATTAACTGATCAATGGCCTACTTTGTTTTGCAATATATCAGATTAAGTTGTTGTTGACAGGAGTTCGTGGAGATAAATCTGCCTGTTTGAAATTTAACCTGCTATAAGTCTGACTGATTCTTTCTTGTCGGGTAGAAGTAGGATGGAGGGGGGGCAGTCAGCAGAAAAAGACAACTTTATCATGTTTTATCGTTTTGTCTGTAATTTTTTATATTTAACTGTAGCTTTTTTTCATCATTTCATTTTTTACGTTTGTCCATGGCACTTAGGTTATCTCCACAAAGTGCACCAAAAATAATATATAGTTTTATCATTTAAATGATAGCTGTCATTATTACCTCCCATCATCTGTCCCTTACAGCCACTCTCAGCCTAGACTCACACAATCTGCTCATTTAAGCAATCTTTGTGGGTCACCGGCAGCACACCCACCTGCTGCACGTCCAATTTAACACCCCTTATCAGGAACCTTTGAAGATCAGACCCATAATGTTTCAAAGACAGCAACACTGAATTCATTAGGATGGAAAAACGTTCAGGGTCTTTGTTTCTGTTTTAATAGAAATAAATCCCATGTGTGCAGTGAAATAAACATCAATACAATTTGATCATTTAATGTTGAAATAATCCATCTTGTTACTCTGAAACGACACCATAAAATTTGTGAATTATTTTAAAAGCTCCAATTTTTAAAGTACTCTAAAAACAGCAAGTCAGTCCTTTGATCTTCATTTGGAATAGACATTTTTTTTTCTTCCGAAATGGAAAACCTAGATTTTGGTGGTAGCCAACAACAAAAATAATGCTTTACAGTTGTAACATAAACCTTTAGTTATTGTCTTGATACAGTTTAAGTAAAAAAACCAAATCCTAAACCTGTGTTGTTTGTGGCATTACAGCTTGAATATTTAATGTTATAAATGCGACACACACATTTTTAAAATAAATTAAACTAAAACAACTGGAGTCATCTGAACTATATGTGTATTAATTAAGCATAACTTAAACAAATTTATAGAAAATGTGCTAATTGTGAGTATAAAGCCCCATTGGCTAAGTAGTTGGCAGACAGTGTGGAAACACATTAGTGAGGTCGCTGATACCTTTAATGAGGACTGTTCACAGTGTCGATCGGTGGCTGGTGTTAAACATTAATAAATGGAGATATGCTGGAAATAATCACCATGGCATCAGTTGTTCAAAGTCCTGTAATGTTTGTAAGGTATCCAATGTTACATAATTAAATGGACTTTAGTGGCAATAATTGCTAACAAACACATTTCTGTGTTGTTATCCTAGAGAAGTTTTTATCAACAACGTAGGAAAAGAATGAACTGAACAGAAAATAGTCATTAGTTTTAAAAATCTTTTAAGTTCATATAATCGAAAGCCTGAATAAATTACGACTCAAACAGTCTGTGTTACGTCTACCAGGTATTCCGACTCAAATTGCATAGAATTCAGTTTTATTACAATTATTTGACTGTGTTGATCTGACAGAAAACTCAGTCAGACAAGAGTCACTTTATATGTTTACCTTGTGTTGGTGGTAGTCGTAACTTTCGTGTTAGTTTACTGAAAAGCCTCAAGCATTTGAGCTGCTTTTTGAATTGAGCAAATTTAAATATAGATGAACAATAGAAAATGTGGAGTTTAAACTATTTCACATTAATACAGTTTAATTCATTTCTGTACATTAAATATCATTTTATTGCACATCATTTTGTTTGTGATGCGTAAACATAGAATAAAACACTTAAAGACTTCCCTTTTTTTTCGTATGAACTAAATTTTTCCCTGTTTATATGAGAAAGATCCTAATTATTTTTACTGTGTGGTGCTATTATTTTCTTTATAGTGTGCTCATAGCTTTCATGTTACTGCACTGTTTTATTGTGAAATAATGCCATTTTTCAGGTTCTCTGTATTTTAGGTCAAAGCAGCTATTTAAGCTTTAGGATTATTTTAACCTTGGAAGAGTTATTTTTTACCTTCAGGTCCTGGGCTCCTTCATCTAGGGGACACACTTTATGTCCCTGGTGCTTCTTGGAAGTGTGACACACGCAGCACAATACTTCAAAATCATCCATGCAGTAGAGTTTGAGAACTTCCCCGTGTGTCGCACACTTTTCCTCCAGGACTGCTTCCTCTCCAGCCACGCTGGCCCCTGTCCCCAGTCTGGCTGCTGCCGTCCTCCTCTCCTGCTCCCTCAGGAAGGTGTCAGCCACATTCTTCAAGGCCAGGCTGACCGTGGGCTCCGTCAGAGAGCACTTCCTCCTGCAGATGGGGCACTCGCGCCTGGCCTTCTTCTTGTTCCAGAACTGCTGCAGGCAAGCCCTGCAGAAGCTGTGGCTGCACTTGAGCACGACCGGCTCCTTGAAGATCTCGCAGCAGACGGGACAAGACAGCTCATCCTCCAGCACAGAGCTCGACCGAGAGGAAACAGCGCGCGGACGAAGGGACGAGGTTACCTTGGTAATCTGAAGCAGGGACAGTTTTCCTGGCTGGGAGGAAGCTCGGGGCCGCAAAGACATGATCGGTTAGTAAGGTTTGGGTAGAGAGCTGCTCCTACAGCTGCTGTCATCGAGTGCAAGAAGAGGAGAGGCTCCAAGGTGGGTCCAGAGAGTAATCTGGTCACACTTTAACAGCAGCCTGAGTTATAGATCAACAAAGACTCGCAGAACTGGTTTACTTCACTACTGGTAAATAAGGGAAAGGTCACCACCCCTCATTTAAGAGCTCAATTAAAGTTTCCAAATAAAAGGGCAGCTTTGAGTGATCTTTGTTCATCTTAAAAACAACTTTGAGAATATATTATCGTGGGTGTCCAATGGGTGTTCCAAAATATTTGATTCACTCCCTTTTTAAATTTGTATTCGTTTTGATACAGAGAAATAAGATGGAATGGAAACCCCTCAAAACTACAAAATACTTACTCTTATTTTCCCTTCATTGAGTGAAAAAATAAGTTTCCCAGACATTTGTTGTGCATCCAAGAGCCAAAAACACCACTCATTATATATACGCAATATACAACAGGAACTCCTGAGCTTCAGTGAAAGGGGTTGAAAATAACCTAAAACAGAACATCAATATGCAAGTTAAAGCTTAGTGACAAGAAAATGAACACTGACCCTAAACATAAACCCAAGTATGTTATAAATCCGTTTTTTCACACAGACAATTTGTTGGCAAGGTTAAAATAAAAATGTAGAAACAAGGTAGAATCTGAAAAACATGCCAACAGAGAAGAGTCCTGATACCATCGGAATGCAAATGTACCAAAACTTAAGATTAGTTGTTGTCATCTGCAGCGAATGTTGCTCCTTCCTTTACATGAGGCCTTCATGAGGGCAACGCAACTTCACATCTTCACGAGCTATACATTTACTAAAAAAATCTGATAAAGTGAGACCTTTAGAGAGAGAGAGAGAGGTGCAGCTAGCAGGGTCCATCCAAATAGTGCAAATTTGTATATTAACATTTCAGCCGAAAAAGGAAGTGCATCAGCAGTCACCATGATAAGTGCTTGCAATAAAGAAGGAGGTAGAAAATGAAGCAGGATGCCTCCTCTCTGTAGCATTTAGCATAGGGACCTCCTGATGTTCCTATCCTCTGCATAGGAGATATACGTATACCCACAATCTTGTACATAACAAGACATATGAGAAGAGACAAGTTCAATTAGCAGAACAAAGATGTATTATTTCTTCACATGTGCATGGAAGTAACATTTCTTTGTGGTTTTATAATGGAGAGCTTCAGCCATTTGTCTATTTCTTTTTCTGTACTTCTATTCCACACAAACAGTCCAGAAGGTTTAAGTTTGTCTGGATCCCACAAAAGGTGAAAAAAACAGGAGCATGATTCGGATAGAGGGGCAGATCCGCGCACGTGAGAAGAAGTAAGCACTTTTCTACACAGCAGTAATAGAACAGTCCTGCGACAATGGGCTCTGGATGAGCAGTTTCAATGGTCATAAAAACAGTGAAAACCTGCTGTTAAAAACGTTTGCAGTTACTAAAAAAGGAAAATCAATAAAATAATCACTATTGCCATATTGTTTGACAAAGGAAATCAGAGTAAGAATTTTTCAGACAGATATTTAAAAAAAGCATCAACTCTTAGATAATCTGTGTCCAAATTTAAAAGGCATTTATTTTCAGATTGGTCATAAGAGCTGTCCTGTTTTTTGTTGTTGTTTTTTTGCACAATAAATGCATTTCACTCTTCAATCATATGGGATTTTTGGTTAAAACTATTTGCCATATAAAAGTGAATCCTTGAGAACCAGTTTACATAAATGTAATTTGAGTTGAAATCATTTCCTGTCCCTGTTTTACCAGAGTTTAAAAATCCTACCTGCATCCCTCTATATGGAAAAACATGCAACTCATTTCTAGCTTTTTGTTTCTTCCCTGGACTTTTATTAATTCTCTAAGCAATAAAAGGAGGATCAAAAACTTGTCCCCTCCAGGTTAATGCTCCAATTTGCCTGTGAACGACCTCAATGAGTCCGTCCAGCGCTATCAAGTAAGCCAAGGTTGATCTGATTACATCAGCCGACAGACAGATTTCATCGCCTGAATAGACGTCATGAATATTTCAGGAGGACAAAGGAGGGAGACGAAACATAAATAACCTTTGAAGAGGTTTTTGGTGAGTTCTTAAAAACATTTAGGATACTAAAGTCGGTAAAAGTGTTAGATGATGTCATCTGAATTGTTGACAAAACAGTGCAAAGAAAGACCAAACACAACTGGTGGGTGTTATTATTGCATTATATTTGAACATGGACAACACAAAGCCATCAAAATAATTATTAGTGTCCAAGCTTGAGTTAATTACATCACCCATAGATTTATCATTAACTCGGAGGAAAGAAACAAAAACTACAAAATAGCTTCGTCACAGTTGGATCATCTGAAAATGTCAGTACACCAAAAGGGTTCATTTTGTTTGTTTTTTTAAATGAGGTGTTTTGCACAATGGAAGTCACACGTTCATGTTTAACACCATGCATCTGTGTCAACAGAACACGATCAAAATAACTTAAAGTGAAATGCAGATTTTTTGTTGTTTTATGCACATCTTTTCCCAAACATTTAGTATCTCGCTCTCAGTAATAAAAGATGAACAACTCGGTGAAAAATGTTGTCTCTTTACATAATTCATTTTAAAATAGACATCACATCACCTCATATAAAAAGACCGGCAATAAAAAAATAAGTCGACACGGTCCACAAACCAACCTGCTGCTTAACACTGATTTTTTTTTTCTTAACACTGAAGACTCCTGCTTCACTAGTAGTGAGAGCCACTTAATCTCTGTAGTGTAAAGCTACGATTTACAGTCACCAGATTTTTTTTTTATTTCTAACAGAAATCTAACAGATGTTATGAAGAAATGTGCAAAAAAAAAAAAAGAAAAATAAAAGAAGACGAAGAATGTAACAGCACATGCTTTCACAACTGTTCCATCACAGTAACATCGAGTGGATCAGAACAGCGCTGTGGTTCAGGGGAGATCATCTGCTGCGTGACATCTAACCAGGTGAGGTAACGTGCGACTCATCTTCAGCTCTGCTGATGGTTTGCAGTCAGGTAAGTATTTATATCAAAGATCTTGTTTCTCCCATATCAGAAAAAGGAGTCGGCGCTCTCTCCGCTGCCGGTAACTACAACATCAACATGCGAGGGCGGGGGGGGGGTCTTGTTATGTGCTCATGTTTCTGGAAAAACGCTGGAAGACAAAATAAAGCACTTCAGGAAGTCGCTGTAGTCACTTTCCTGTTCGTGGTATGGGACGGTCGGCTGTGGCTCCACAAAGGTTGGAAACGCACAAAAATAGAAGGAGTGTTTGTAGACTGGAATAAAAATAAACTCATGATGGTGGCCTTATGTTTTCTAGTAGTGTCGAGCGTTGCGGGTTGTTCTGCGCCATCAGCTCCCGCAGTTACACACGTCCGACCTTGGCGTCTCCGATGGCGCCCCACACGTCAAAAACAAACTCGTCGGGGAAGGCGAAATCTCCCAGGGTTTCATCCAAAGCCTCTGCAAACTCGTCTGGGTTCTTCTTGTCTTTGCCCAGCTCTACCATCGTGGCAGCTGAGGACAGACGCAAGGTCGTTTAAATCGACGGGACAACAGAGTTAAACCAGAACAGTCTGCAGAGACAAACTCCTACCCAGCTCGCTGTCCCTGATGCCCATGTAGCTCTCTAGCAAATCATCCACCTTCTCGATGGCCTTCTCCTCAAATGCAGAAGGCTGAAAGAACACAATCAAATATGGAGGATCACTTAAGCAACAGATTTGCTTGAATAAATAGATTTCTTCTGTTTTCAGCTCACCAGCTCCTCCACTGTGGCAGGACCTTTAGAGCGCAGACGGAGGGTCCCTCTGCCCGTCCCAAGTTGGACCCCGGATCCTGACCTGGAGCCTGAGGACCTCTGACCGATCATATCTATGTCAAACACATCATATATTTAGTGTAAAATGGCTTGTAAAATAGTGAGACCCCAGAAGCCTCTGAGCCACGTCTACAAAGAGGACGGCTCAGATGATTGTAGCAGACATCCTTCATCCTGCCAGTTTGAGCTTCTGAGGTTTAGGAGGCGCGAAAGGGTTCCCCTGATCAGAGGTTTCCTAAAAAAGATCCTTTGTCCCAAACGCCATCAGTCTCCTAGATAATAAAAAAAAGTAAAGCATCCACTCGTATGACCTGAACTGCTCTACCTTCATGTATTTTACCGGATCACTTTTCATCTGTATTGATGTTTGAAATTTGTCAGCATCTGTATTTTAACACTTTCTGTGTGTTGAGTCATAGACAATTTTCCACATTGGTGCAAAATAAAGATTAATTCCAGTTCAAGTAACTGGTGGCCTGGATAAGCTTATTTTCAGCTTGTTCGCTCGTGACCGGTTGGAAACTCCCCCACTCCCCCAATTACAGTTTTTAAATCACTGAGTGTAAAAGAGGAAGAACAAAACCTTTAAATATCTTTTAGAAAGGACAGTTTCCTTTGGTTGTTTAGTCAGAGTGCTGCAGATAACAGGAAGGCTCAGCATGTCACAGCAGCTAAGAGCTTGCAACCTCCATCACCATACAGTATGCTGGATTTGGAAACCTCCCAATAAAACATTATAAACGCTAACCATGCTAGTCTAGCTAACTGTGCTAATCACTCTTTGGAATCAGGATCAAAACAACATAACTTCCTGTCTAACATATACGTCACTATAGATGATTCTTGTATAGCTACGATTATCTCAGCTGTAGGATAGTAAGTGCTGTTATTTCTATCTTATGTGAGCCTTTTTAAGTCATTTCGTTAGATGCTGTGACTATATTAACAGAATTAGGCTTTTGAGGCTTTTTCTTGTACCGGTATTTTACCAAAAAGATGTGTTAGATGTAAAAAAAAAAACAAAAAAACATACAGTTTCGGCAAAAATCCAGTGGAGGTCAAGAAATAAAAGAAGGCAGTTTGTCATTTAGGTCACAGTTTTCTTACCAAAGGCTTTGAGGGGCTCCACAAGTTTAATGGTGAACATTTTCCCCTTAGGAAGCTCCTTCAGCATTTTGGCAACTTCATAATGTCGGCAGCCAATGAGGCGACGGCCATTGATGGACTCGATCATGTCGCCTACATTAATGACCTGGATTTGGTGGATGATGCTTCCCTCCCTGATCCTCTGCAAAGTGGCCGAAAAAAAAAATAAATAAAAAACGTTTCACGTCAAGAGAACCTGGTTTATTCCAACTTTCTTGGCAGATGTGTTGTTTATTTTTTCAAATCTTTCCTCACCTTAATAAAAGCATAACCCGCTCCGTTATCAGTGATTGTCAACCCTAAAGCATCTTCTCCTTTAAAGATTTCAATTTCCTTCTTCTGACCTTTAACGTGGGCAAAAATGAAGTCCTCCAGCCCGATCTGTCCCCCTAAAAGTTTATCCATGTCCACCTTGTGAGTGTTCAGTGTGCAAAACATAACCTGTGGAGGAAAGCATTTAATTGTAACCTTAATTCCGATAAAAGTGTCTCATTTTTTTTTCAAAGTCTGACTAACCTCGGATGCTGGGATGCCAAAGGCCTCTCCGATCTTGGCATAAAGCTCTCGCACATTGCTGAAGCCCTCAATGCGGCCTGTGGGGCTTCCGTGAGCTAGTTGGGTGTGGAAAATTAGCCTTGGTCTCATGCTGTTCGGTGGCGGGGGGAGGCCGTCAGACCCTGCAGCTTCCCCGACAACCCCTCCATCCAAGCCCTCCATACCTGGCACATGGAGACCACCGCGGATGGGCTCTGCCTCTTCATTCTCCACCAAAGGGGACGCTTTTTTCCTTCTCCCCAGTCCCAGAGGCATTATGGACGCCGCTGTAGGAAGCTACCCCACAAGCAAAACCAACATAAACCAGTGGTGCTGACTCAGCAGCAGATCTATTCAGTGTTTACGTTAAAGTCCCCCAGACCAGTTTATAAGCTGCATCAGCCAGGCACTGAATGGATGTTGGAAGGCAAACATCAGAACAGCTCACATTACTGGGCGTGTAGATTCAGCTGGTTAATGTGGAAGATGATCAACTGGAAAAGAGATTAAGAAGAAAAATCCAGTTCATTTAATACAAGTATCAGATCCTGGGGAAAACCTCGTGTGCTCTAAACTCTACATTGTCATTAGTTCCTTTACGGATTCCTGGGTGTTAAATCTGAAGATATGTTGCAGTTTAGGCAGTCAGTACATTAGTCGAGGCTAAGACTAGCTGCTAGCTGGCTTCCAGTTAGGCAAAACAAACACTTAGACAGTCACCCAGCGAATTATCACAAAATATAAAAATCAAAACAGCTACTTGTGACAACTTGTCGCCAAACGGTCACTAAGAAGTGTTGAGGTTAATTAGCACGATCGTAAAGCATGATCCGAGAAAGGAAAACATGGCAGGGCTAGTCATTCTCACTGAAAGAAGACTTTTAGCTCTTCCTGTTAGCCAAGCATCCTGCTATCCATCTATTTGCTGCTCGTCAGAATACAACCTCGTTCCGATGAAGCTAAATGTCTCCACGGATTCCGCTTCTGGATGCAGGAAATCGTTTTCACAATCAGGTTGGAGGTAAATGACAGCAGCGTGTGTTAGCAGCGGTGTGTTGTTGTAGAATTAGCTTATTTCCAACCAAGCTGGGTGGAACCGATGCATTCACGTGACCTCGTGAATACCACCTCCTCCACTTAAACCGAGGAAAATTCTTTAAAAAAACAAAAAGATAAAAAACATTTAATCGGTACTTCTAGGGGGCAGAGGGATATAAATAGTTAAGCTGCTTATTTTGCAATAAAATACAGATATATTTTTAATTCGGTCTCTAAGGGAAAAGAAAGAGACCTACAGGGGAACATTTTTTTTTAAATGTAAAAAAAATGTGTTTTTTAATTCTGTGTTTTCCCAAACCTAATTACTTTTTAAAGCGTATCCTGCTGTATTTCTCACACTGTGACTCTTTTCTGCCCTCTAGCGGTTCATGATTGGAATTGCTACAAATCAGACTAAAATCCCACTCCCACTTTACTGCCTGCTCATTAGGTTACAATTTCTTCTTGATATTCACCTCTGCCAGGGAGATTATTTAGACAACTTTGTGGGGGGTGTTGTGTGTGCTTGGTTTAATACATTATGAGGCCCATTTTCAGGGAAAATAGTACATTGTGGGGACTGGCCGCTCCTGTGGCCCAATGCCTGGACCTAACGAGGGGAATTGCCGCTCTGGGGTCATTGGAAATGTTTAGGACTAAGGTGTGAATTGAGTTTAGGTTGGGGCTAGGGTTAGGTATGAACCACAGTGGTTAGGGTTAGGGTAAGGCTCACAGTCAGGCTGTAGAAGTTAATGGAAGTCAACGGAAAGGCCCCCGTAAGAACCGTGAAATAAGTTTGTAAGTTTGTGTGTGTGTGTGTGTCAGTTGGGGTGTCTGTCCGTCTGTGTGCAGGACCACGTGAAAAGTTTTGAATAGATTGTTATGATTTTTTATTTTTTTTTACCAAGTGTGAACCTCAGACCAAGGAACAATCCCTTAAATTTTGGTGATGATCAACATTCATAATCTGGATACAGGAATGATTTAAATGATTCTCATTGTAAGATAAGAGATATTTGGCGGAACAAGCAGTTCCCCACTAAACCAGAGGGTGGCAGCAGTGACTAGTGAGCCTCAGTATTGGATCTGTTCTGTTGTTGCCAGCTAGAGAGCAGCTTGGCTTTATTTACTTTGACGAGTGGGAGAAAATAGTTTTATTGTGTTTTTAAGTGAAAAAGTCCTCCTGAAGGTATCGTCTGTGCAGTGAGTTCATCAGGATTATGATGCTGCTAAAATATGCATTTCTTGTTTGGAGCATCAGACCTCCAGCATACCGGTGGGTAGCAGTTGTCCGGGGCGCCATCTGCTGGACAGAGTGCAAAACTGCAGAGTAAAAAAAAAAACTATTTTAAAACCCCAGATGTCTTCGCTGCTAGGAAGTTCAGAAGATATTTGCAATGATAGGGATGTTTTAGATTGTCTCTTTGTGGAAATAGTTCACCTTATTGCTTCTTTATTATTTAAGATAACGAGTCCACATTGCGGTATAATAGTTTTAAAGTTTTATTTATGATAACATTGAGCAAAATGGAAAGCAAAAATTTCTTTACAATGGCCCTGTGATATTTTAGTTTTCTTTTGATTGCAGTTTGGTGTTGGTTTTGATTTTGTACTTCACCCCCCATGACATTTGCAAAACATTTAGTTATAGTAATAAGTTCCCAGGGTACTTATCTGTCAATTATGCATTTATTCATTAGAGTTGCTTTTCTAAGCTGTTGTCTCAACCTTGATATTTGAATTTATCTTTTGATTTTACAGCTGATGCCTTTGATGTTGCATCCATCACATCTGCATCATATGTGTTTTTTTACCACAAACATTTTTAAGCATTATATTATATTATACATATATATACATATATTGGTTTTACCTTGGCTGTAGCTGCTTTGTCCAGTTAAATATTTGTTATATAAAGGTTATTTCACAGAACAGTATTTGCTGTAATAGCTTTAAAGTATTAACATGATCTAATATTGATAACAAATAAAAAATACACCCCATCTATTCAAATGCTCTATAAGATTCACCCCAAATAAAAATAAAATAGAAAACACACACACTTAATGTCATCAAGCTGTGCTTTACTTTTCTTTCATGTAAAACCATAAAGGATTAAAAAAAAATCCCGCAATGAAAGCCTTCTTGTTAAAAATCAAAGGATTTTAAACCTTCAGCCACAGAGTGGAAAGCATAAACATTAAATGAATGCTTTTCAATGTGCCCTCAAAAAGGAACAAAGTTAACAGGAGTTTTTACTTACAAAACAAAAAACAACCCAGAGATATCGCATCTGACGGTTGTAACCTCCTGTCTGCGTCTGAAAGCTAAAACCCGACGAAAAGCAGAAGAAGCAGCAAGTTAAACCTGTGACATAAAGAATGAAATAATCCCTGACATTTTAACCATGATCATCATTCTTACACCAACAATCTGGCAGTGATCACTCTAGTATGAAATCTACTCTTTTTTTTTTTTCCAGGAAGTGATTAACTTAGAATAAAATGTCAGCGGTCAGGATATGGTAACAATCCTGTATCAAATAAGCATTGTTTTTTTTGTACAACATAACAGCAATAATTTCCATCGTTGAAGAGGGTAAATCGATTATCACGGTTATTGTCAATCAGACACAACAGCAGGATATACAACTTTAGATGCACGTAAAATTTAATTACACAGAGACAGCTGTTTGGCACAAACAAATAATGTTCATGAGAAAAACAAAATAGGTTTAAGCAGCTTCAACTCTTTTATAAATCTGGATCAAATATTTTCTCTCCTAAAATTTCCTTCCCAGACCGGGAAACATGTAAAACAACTAACTAGATGTGTTGCATTTTAAGCCTACAGAGGACTCTCGGTGTGTTTCTCTCTGCCGTTTGGGACACCGCTGGATTTAAAGGCTGCCTTTTTTACTACGACACAAAATAGAAATATGCATTTGAATCTGGGGGGGTTTTATCCACATAAAGTTACACTCAAGCATGCATCCGTGCACCTGAGGTCTGAAGTATCTGGCTGCACGTCACGTCTAAAATAAAACTTCTGCCTTTAAATGAAATCCTCTGCCACTAATTGCCATTAGATGTGCAAACTTTTAATACATTTTTTTGTTTTGTTTTTGTAATATTTGATTTTTCTTCCACCAAAACAAATTGGGTCCTGAAAACCCAAAAGGAGTAAAACCCAACTCTAAGGCGTTTAGACCAAACCATGACGCTGAGCGTTTGCTGGAAATGTTAGCTTGTTAAAATGTCCTAGAGAGACTTCGGTCACATGGGGAGAATCTGCTCGAGTGCATCTCGCGTGGTTTCCCCCAGTTTGTCAGGAAATTTCACAGAGAAGTCCAAGATCATGTCGCCCCTTTTTTCGGGGCACTTGGACAGAGGAAGCCCCTCCCCTGCGATGCGCTTCTTGGTTCCAGGCTTCACGACTTCCCTGGAACTAACGGTGATGGTTCGACCGTCCAGTGTGGGTGCCTTAACCGTGCATCCGCACAACGCCTGCAGACGGACACCAAAACACAAGGAAATGATGTGAACTTCAAATTAGAATCCATATAACATAACTTTTCTCTTTAAGTCAAAGGAGAGGATTTTTTTTCTTACCTCTCTAAGTGAGATTTTTGCAGGATAAACTATATCTGATCCGTCTCTCCTGAACACCGGGTGGGGCTTGTCCTTAACAACAAAAACCACGTCGGCTGGAATGTTGGTCGGAGTTTCATCGCCCTCCCTGGGGAAAGTGATTTTCGTCCCCTCTTTCCATCCACGTTTGATATTTACTGTTAAAATCTTGTCCTCTTTGCGCATAGTGCAGCCGTCTGGGTTCAGTCTCTTGCGGGAAATCTTCATCTTCTTCATGCACCCGGTGAAAACCTCCTCCAGGCTCACCTTCAGCTCGTGCACCACAGGCGGATCCTGCCTCTTCTCCTGCGCCCTGTGCAGACCCCCAGGGTGGGTTTTAAAAGACCTATGAAACCCCCCCATTCCTCCAATACCGAACGCAGAGAAAGGGTCGTCGATGTCGCCGTCAATGGACGAGGAGAAGAAGTGATCGAAGGGGCTGCGCCCGCCAAAGAACTCAGCAAATATTGCATGAGGGTCTCCGTTGAAGGTGTAGTTGAAAGTGGAGCCACAGTGTTCTCCGCCGTCACCTGAACCCTTTAAGCCTGTTCGGAAAGAAACCAAAAAGCTTTCATTTTAAGCATAAACGGTCATAAGTATCTTAAATCATCCTGCAGCCTAATTTTATCTAAATACTTTATATAACCTTTTTTTTAAACAATAAAACTGTTAAAGAAGGAAAAACTTTAATCTAGTAATGGTTGGATTCATACTTTAGAACTAAAAGCAACATTAAAACAACTCCTATATATCTCTGTAGAATGGAAATTAAAGTTTTAAACAAAGCCTAGTCAGTTTTAATAGCCTTTTTTCCCGACTTATAAATGAAATAATTATTCAACTCTAGTTACTTCATAATCTAAAACATATTAAAGTGACAAAAAAGAAGAAACAGAAGTGGGGGGTTGAACAGGAGCCCCTTTAATTACAGCTTTATTATGTCAGTGGAACTTTTGGAACAAGTAAAGTTGCACAGAAGCAATAGCGCCCTCTAGTGTCTAAATCCCAGAGGGCTTTATAACATGGGCCCCTAAAGTCGCTTATATGTCCGTCCAGCCCGGTTTAGATCCACATAAACATGACATCTTGGCATCTACCTGTGAGCATCATTTCCACAAAACACAATCCAAGCATTAATGTATAAATCGGTTGGTGTAAATTTCGCTTTTTGTTAAAGCAGAACTGTAAGCTGAGCCAGAAGAGGACAGTTTTCTAGCAGCTTCTCCAGCTGCATCCATTGTTCACAGACTTTTAAAAGTGTGACAGCTGATGCAGGTGGGTTTTAAAAGCCTCACTCTAATGAAAATAATGCGTGGATTGCACACACGCGTGTACTGTAAATATCAACTCAAATAAATAACTGTGAAAACAAGCAAACTAGAAAGCAGGATATGCAACTTGTGTGAGATGATAGTGATACCTTCTTCTCCGTAGCGATCGTAAATGTCTCTCTTCTTGGAGTCACTGAGGACATCATAGGCTTCAGCAACCTCCTTGAATTTGTCTTCAGCTCCGGGGGATTTGTTTTTGTCCGGATGGAAGCGTAGAGCCTGTTTTCTGTACGCCTTTTTGATCTCCTCGTCAGACGCACCTCTGGCTATTCCCAGGACATTGTAATAATCTTTACCCATCACAGTGACCGCTATGAAAGCACAGTCAGCGCGGACATCCAGGGGGTCATGTGTGCGGCGATACAACTCGATTTTACCAAAGCCGCAGCTGGCGTTCTTTCCGCGGGCAAAAAGAAAAAAACTGTCAGGGTGGATGTGACATTCCTAAGGAAACTTTCCGCTTTAAGCGATAAAACCGAGGGAAAAATGACCGTATATTTAGTTTGAATTTTCTTGATTAAAAAGTAAAGAACAAAGTGTACGAAGTGATGAGTTGCTGCTTAGCTGGATAGAAGCCGGTCGAAGAAACTTCTGGAAGAAGAAGCTGATGAATGTAGGTCGAGAGGATTCCCTCCTAACAACTTCCGGTTTCATCTGACCCAGTTAAAGGCGCGCCGCTGGATTTCGATGTTTTTAAACTGAACCAGGCAACCAGACGAACTTCGATGAATGAAACTAACATTTTCTTTGCGTGAAGCAGAAATTACCAATAAGTTTTATAATTTTGTAACCAAATAAAAATCATTTGCTGTCTCCACTGAAGAGGATGGGTTCCGCTTTCGCGCCCTTCAAAATAAATCCACCATGTTTATATAAATGTTATTACACAAGTTTAGACACATCGTGTCCCTCCAACGCAAGCGTTGTTATAGCATTTTCAAGATGAGTCCGATGCACTTTTACTTAAAGATATTATCAGCGATTTTCTGTGCTTTGAAATGCATTTTTGTTGCCGATTTTTTATGTTTTCAGTATGTCAGGTACTCACCATTTGAAAAAAATCTATGTTAAATACACGTGGTCCATAGTATCTTGATTGTGTAATAAACCCCTTGTTAAATCATTATCTGAACGTGATCAATCCCGTTGTTGAAGTTATACTCAGGATCAAAAGCAGCATCTAGGCCAGTTTGCTGCTGCTCTTATGAATAATAAAAAATACTTAATCAGACAGTGTCTTGCAATAGAAAACACCATGCAACAATCTAAGGACGTTCAAAAACAAAGAAAAGACAATCATTTAAATCGACCAGTTTGTAAAAGGTTATCATAAAGGAATCAACCAGGCAGTGAATGTGAAATACTTTCGTTGGGGTGGCCAGGTAGCAAGCAATTTGCACTGGGTGGGGGGTGGGGTGGGGGGTGCTGAATACCTATAGGAGTTCATGTTCAATCGACAATAATGAAACTATACCAACGGGCAAATAAACACGCCCAACATCTGTATTGCCTAAATAAATCGCTGAAGACAAGCTTGATATTCACGAATCCTTCACCAATAGATTTACTCACACATTTACACTTACATGCTGACTAAATTGATAATGTATTGTTCTGTATAATACATTCTCAATAGGTTGATCAGTTTTTATTTATCGTCCATTGCACAGAAGAGTCCTAGATTAGAGGCTCTCAAATATTTCAGCCTACCAAAACCAAAAATAACAATGCAATAGACTAGGGAGCTACTATATTTATAACTTTATTTATTTATGCATATAAAGTGCAGTAATTGTATTCATCTTTCAATATTTTTAACTTTTAAATTGTGTATTTTACAATGGAATTGTATATTTAATGTTTAAATCACGTATCAAATAAATAAATAAATAAATAATATATACTTTGGCCCTCCAAATGTCTCAGGGTTGACATCACAATGATATATATATATATATATATATTATATATATATATGTATACAGATGATATATTGAAGAGTTAAAATTTCGAATGAAAAACCTCCCTGCTGCCCCCTCTGGTTCAGAGAGGAACTGCTTGTTAATGATTTTGGTCATTTAAGTCCACATGGGAAAAACAAATCATATAGCCAGTTAGCCACCCCTAGCTCCATTCCTGGATGATCCAGAAGGTCACAAAGAACACAATTTAAAGCACCACCGTTTCACTCGTCTACGATAAAGGTACCATTTATAATTTAATACTCAGAACAAAAAAGCCACCAACTAAAAAGAACACAGGTGCGTTTCTAATATATGGCTACAACTATCAAGGTGAGCAAAAGGCTGCTGGGAAATATTCTGCTGACTAATAACACTAGAGCTTTGTGGAGGGCAACCATCTTCCATTTGGCATAAAACCAACAAAATATTTTGGAACTAAGAAGAAAAAAAATCCTCTATAGCAGTTTAAAGGTTAGCTGTTAGTTTTCTGAAGTAATATTTACTACCCCTCATAGGTGGCACCATCAGATACTGTTAGTAGTCATTTTCCTTTTTCATAGGGTCAAATTTATTTTTATAGCCCCTTTTCCTTAATTAAAGAGGTTATAAGTTTAAAATTGCATTCATCTATATCTAATTTACAATGATGATGTAAAACATTTAGCTGTGACAAAGACAGAAAAACAAAAAGCTCTGAGTTGGAACAAATACATTTTCAAAACACCAGAAAAAAACGAGTACATCTTATTTCCTGAGTTTTTATCTAAACTTTATTCATTTTTTTATTGCATTTCATTTAAAGAAAAGCAGAAATTACCCACTGTTATTATTTATTAAGCAAAGATGAATGCAAACAGGAAAAGGTGAACTTGATTGTTAAAAGTTGCAGCTTTCATAGAATTAATAGGTTATCAAGACAGCAAAATGCACTTGATGGATTGAAATATCCGGAAGTGTGACCATCTCAAATGGGGGTGCTGGCAGCTTGATGGTCTGAAGCTTCCAGCTTAGATGAGTATAAACACGGTGCCAAGAACCAAAGACGTCAGCAATGACCTTATTGAAACAATTGTTGCTGCCCATCAGCATGGGCATGGTTGGCACGTCCATGCTGGTGGTTATTCATAAGTTAAAACATTTAATACAGATGTTGGTTTTTCCCTGGATTGAATGTTCTTGTAATATCACTCCAATATCACTTATATATTATATATTTAGAGAGAATGCAATCAGTGTGATACATTTAAACAAATGTTTCAGTAAAAGGAAAAACTTTATTTATGTATCATTATTTATGTATATTATACATTCCTGTGGAAGATTGTACTTCTACCCAGGATGCCTTATTTGCTATTTTCATTTGACAGAAATATTAATAGCAATGGAGATAAATGCTGATCAAAAACAAACAAGTCATAACTAGGTGGAGGTATACATGTATGGAGGGGCATAAGAGTCATTAAAAAGATGTTTCCTTCACTTGAACTGCACTGCTGCATATATGCTACATATATGGAGCAGAAGGGTTGCAGAAAAGCTGGAGATAGTAAAGTAACAAAAAGATGCAACTGCAAAAATGAAAGGGAAAAAGAAAAGGACAAGGGAATTACCTTTTAAATGTTTCTTAAGGACAGCTACTTACTATCCAATCTATAAAGCTTTAAATCTCTATTTAAAAATAGGATCCTAAAACACATTTTTAAACTGCAGTATTTAATAATGGTTTAATAAATTGATTTGTCTTAAATAATTCCATTTGAAATGTGCAATTTCAAAGCAATTTTCAATGTTAAATTTGAGATGGTTGAAATAATTTTGAATTACTCTTCAGGTCCTTTATATAAATGTAGCAAAAAAGTACTAAAATAAAACACGGTTCGTTATTAATCCCAAATGGGAGTTAAATGAGATCCTGTCAAAAATAGCATTTATTTATTTACTTATTGCATAAGTTCATACTGCTTAAAATCTATAGAAGGATGTACAGCTTCATACAGAAATAAATGTTTAGTGTTGCATCTTTTTTTAGTTCCTAAAACTGTTAGAGATCAGTGCCCAACTGCAAACAGCGGTTCTGCAGTGTGTGCCAGAAACATAAAACCACATAAGGTCCGTTTCTTCATATCCTAAAAAGATATTGCCATATTTAAGATTCCAGGTGGGATCTTAAGAGAGCTGCTTTGGTTTTACTTTTATAATCAAAATGCATTCAGAGTTTCTTTAAATGTAAAAATCAACCCTTAACTCTTTTTTGCATGAGCATTAAAAGCAAAAAACGCGTGTTCTTTTTTTAATAAAAACAACACGCTATATTTAGCTTTTTAGCTCTGGATTTTTACCTCTGCATCAGCAATTCAAAGAGGTTTTGATCCTCTAAATGTTCAGTGTCATTTCTTTTTAAATCCAAGAATCATTTTATTAAGGAAATACACCCAATATTATTGAAACCCCAATTATAGTTTGCAACAAGTTTAGATTTGTTTTTGTGTGTAACAACCGCAGCAGTGTTCTCACTTTGTGCCTCATTCATATATATTTGAGATTAATGCATTAAAAAGAATCATCTTTGTATGATTTTCAGATTTTTTTTTTCCTTTTTGTGTTTGCTGATCATTAATAGTGACACAGGAATGTTTTTAATCAGAGTCTCAGTGTGAACACATGCTACAGCTGCTTACTTGCTGCTTGTACAACTTGAACCTGTTATAAATAGAGAGGAGAATACAGATATGCAGCTGGCTATGTGAGCTGATGTCCTGACCCTGTGTGATGAAAGGTATCTCTGATCTCCTACCAATCAGCATTTTCTCCACTCTCCTCCCACCACAAAAGCTTTCAGAGATGATTTAACACAGAGGTCCTGAGATGATCCTGTTATCTTTGTTCTCGGAGTTCAGAAGGAATAGGAGCAGCTCCTCCACGGGAGGTCTGGGTGTGGAGATGTAGCGTCATGTTTTGACGTGTGGAGATTTTTTTCTTACCTGATGGATTACACCGTGACTGGGACGCTGAGTGTGCAGGAGAACAGACAGGATGTGTGTTTTACAACTCTAATGAGGGCATATTGAATGTGTCATCGGGCAGAGCTGCATGTGGCTTCCTGAGGTTACCAATCCACTGCTGGGAGAATCAGGGGGACTTATATTTAGCCTTGCAAATGGTGCACTATGGATTATGTCTTGGGGCTCTCCAGTTTCGTCTCCAGTGCGTTTTGTTGCATGCAAGGAGGGCTGAGGATGTCCATCAGACTACTGTTCAGGTACTGATCATATCTTCTTTATGGTTTCAGTCCAGCTCTCCTTTGATTTAAACTCCCATTTCCTTTCTACTGAACTCCATCTTCCCTCCACCTCTGGAAGAGGCTATTTTCATTCAGTCATCTCTCTTCTCAGCTCATCTTCATTTTGGATCCTAAGGTTTTCCAAACCAAACTTCAGCTGTAGTACAGTAGATATAGGTTGGGAGCCTTGACTTATATCAACTGAAAACATCAGAGGAAGTTTTGGAACAAGGATTACTTTACCAGACTTTTGAAGTCATGGATGTTCTAGCCTTGGAGGCCAAGAGCCAAAATGGAGCAGAGGCTGAAAAGAAGCCTACACCAAAGCCGAAGCCAAAACCACCCAAGAAGGCTAAAAGGATAGTTTACTTTGAAGTGGAGATCGTGGACTTGAAGACTAAAGAGAAGCTGCTGTTGTTGGACAAGGTGAGTGAATAGAGGCGGGAATTTCAGGGTTCTTTATATCTTTAAACCAAATGCTTTGAATAAAAAATCAGAACATTTGAGCAGACGTGTCATTTTGCAAACAAATCCCTAATAATCCACTCGTTACCTGTCAGTGTCATTATCGGTTACATGTCTATTGAGCGAGCGTTTCATTTAGGAGGTGAGAATTCCCTTTTTATCCCTGAAGAATGATCTGTTCCAGCTACAGCACACACCCGTGCTGCATGTCACAGATATAGACGAACACGATAAGCTGCTCACAAAACATAATTAGTCATGTACTGAGAAAAAAAAACAATAAAGATAAGAAATAAGTGTCATTTGTGTTATAAATGGGTGGTGTGGTATCTATCAGATATACACGTCTCCACAATTTGGTTCCAGGTGGAGCCAACTGCCACAGTTTTGGATATCAAAGCCTTGTTTCACAAATCATGTAAGTTTGTCATTTGAAGTTGTGCTTTTAGCCAAATCAGTTTGCAAGAGGAACAAAATTGAGTTTTTCAGATTTTGAATGCTAAAAGTGGAGTTCCCATTGTGTTTTTTTCTCAGATCCAAAGTGGTATCCAGCCAGGCAGTCTCTGCGTTTGGATCCAAGTACATCTGAAGGCTTCTCTTTTACATATTCAGAGTCATTTATTGGAATTTCAGGGATGCTAAAACAAGATATTGTCTGATTGTCATTTTTTTAAGAGGCCAAGTGTCTCAGGGATGAAGAAGTTCTCCAAACACTACCTGTGGGAACCACTGCCAGCTTTTATTTCAGTGACCTGGGACCCCAGCTCACATGGGGAACAGTAAGTCCACACAGACACACTCAACGTTTTTCACTATTTAATAGGAAAACATCAATTATAGCCTCTTTATGATAAAAGGTTTTAATTTTTTATTTGACTGAAAGATCTTTTCCCTTCTTTACTTAAATTAATAAAAATGTAACCTTGTCTTTCATTATGCATCATTTTCCAATACCATCAGAAAAATCAATAAGAAAGAAAATAAAGTGAATATTCCTTAAAGTTTTAAGTTAATGTTTTCCGTTTTGCTCCCATCAATAAAAGCAGATTAAAACCAGAGCAGATATCAACCTAATATATTTCGAAGCATCTAAAACGGCTTCTGCAGTCTTCCAACATTCATGTGTTTTAAATAGAGACCAACACCCTCAGTACCTCCTGAACATAAATATCAGTCTACAGTGACAGATAGAGGTGATTTGCTGTCGCTCCCCTCCTCCCGCCTCCTGCGCTCTGTCCTCTCCAGTAGGACATATAATCTCATGGCCCCATTTCTGCTAAAGGTGTTTATCCCTCTGACCTCTCACTTGCCTTTTACCGGGCCTCATTATTTACCCTCATTCACACCGTGCATCCATCCAGCACCCTCACCGACGCAAACATAAACCCTGTCACCTTCATAGGTGACGGAGTGGGTAGAGAACCATGACGTGTCCCGGCAGAGGCCAGCAGAAGCTACTGGTCAGGCAACCCTAGGCAAGGATTTCCTGGAGGTGCTGACTCAGGAATCTGTTTCACTATGTAGTGAGAGGCTTGACTTGATTGTATATATGTGACAAGTAGTGGGATTTGGTTTACGGATGTAGTATTTTGCATTAAATGTCACAGCTGAGAGAAAGTAGGGCGACTGTGCATTGAAGTGCCACGGTAAGACGAGCTGTCAGAGAAGCCAGGGCCTCTACTGGTATGAGTTACATGATGGCTCTTCTTTTAGCAGATATGTTACACAGCCAACATTCCTCTCAGATATCCAATATTTAAACTTTACTGGCGACTACATTTTATTTGGCGCCTTGCAGGTTTTCTGTGAGAGTTTAGGGATGGTCATGAAACAGGGTAGATTTTTGTATTTGGTTCACCATTTTTGTGTTGATCTGGGCAGAGTTCTTGTTTGTTTTACTTGAAAAAAATCTTACAATGATCTATTTTCATTGAACTGGTAGATTCCACAAGATTCTTATTTCAAATGTCTTGCTTTTTCAAATGTCTTGCAATAGAAAAAGCCCCACAGCACCATAGATCCTAAGAGTGGGCTTTTGTGAGGGGCTACGTATTCTCATCCCTGTTTTTTGCTCTATTCCTTACTTTAGTGTTTATTGCTGAAACACTCAAGCTCAGACAAAAACAAAATGGCTCTGTTAAAAGTTGTTGAAGCATTTAGCAAAGTAAAGGTTTATCTTTGGATGAAGGAATTGTTTTTCTCTCATATTCCTCCCAGACAAATTATGGTTTTCACTTAGAAAATGTTTGAAGACTGTGATGCAGATCAATGCCACATTTTGCAACAGTGAGCTTCAGAGATTTGTTTTAGATCCTTTTATCCTCCTCACTGTAGTTGTTAATGATGTAAATACAAGTTCTTATTCAGTCCACTCTTCATTAAATTGGCCTCAGTTAAACAGAAAATTTAAGTTATAGTCTTTTTTTTAATCATTTTCTTTATATTTTGTTTTTTAACCCACTGCAAACTTTTATATCCATCCTTTCAAGTAGAAAAAGGTGATTTTTAATGCATCCACCCCCCCTTTTCTCTTTCCAGGTGTTTTTAGCAGAATGTGTTGGTCCGCTGGTCCTTTATCTAATGTTCTACTTCCGCCTTCCCTTCATTTACTCACCAAAATATGACTTCACTACCAGCAAGCACTGGGTTGTTCAGTAAGTTTCGATGATCTTTTGGTCTTCTGGGATCTAAAGGTTTGAACAAACAAAAGTTGACTCAGGGTAGACGAGTGGATCCCTGAAATGTGCAAGTTTGTGTTTTTGTGTGTGTTCTGCTGCAGCTTGGCCTGTATGTGTCACTCCTTCCACTACATCAAGAGGATTTTGGAGACACTTTTTGTTCATCGTATCTCCCATGGGACCATGCCTCTCAGGAACATATTTAAGGTGAACTTACAGCTGTTTAATGTTTTATGCTTAAGAACATTACATTTTGAATAAGACTCATTGGGGGCCAGTTTCTTATAACAAGACTTGTATTTCTAATTTAATAATTTGTGGACATTCATTATTTGAAGCTTTTTTTCTGTAAAAATGTGGGACTCTACCAGTTTTCCAGTAAGACGTTTTTTAAAAGTCAGTGGTTCTGTTCTGGGACTGTCTCTGAAGTTACCACATGACACACCAGCTCCCACCTCCCCATTATATGAAGATAAAGCAGAGGCTCTTCTTTTTAGATGATGATGAGTCTTATTTACACTCCTTTAAAATTCACTTATCAAAACCCTAGATGTGACATTGGATTGTGATTTGAGTTTTTAGAAACACATTGAGTACATATCACCAAGTTTTATATTTATGTAAATTTCTTTTCCCAAACTTTTAGGTTATACTTTTGCATTGATCTGAATATATTTAATATTTGTTTTATTCTTGGATTCACAGTCTGCATATTTTTTATAATGTCTTTCTATGAAATGTGTTCCATAAATAAATTGGACTTTCTCTTCCAGAACTGTGGCTATTACTGGTGCTCTGCAGCCTGGATGGCATATTACATCAACCATCCTCTCTACACGCCACCCTGTAAGAGTTGAATAATGCAACACTTGCTGTTCCACATCAAACAGAGTTGATACCTTCAGTCATTTCTTTACAACACTTTCAGATTATGGACAGCAGCAGGTGAACACGGGGCTTTACATTTTCCTGGTAAGTTTTAGATTCATTTATAAATGTGTAACCAAATGACCAGAGTCTTAATTTTCTTCTCATCCTTGGATTCCTTCATTCCTATAGTTCTGCCAAGTAGGAAATTTTTCAATCCATATTGCTCTGCGTAACCTTAAGTCCCAAGGTGAGTATTATTTTTAAGCAATGCAAATATTCATGAATACCTCCTTTTCTGTTATTTTTATTTCATTAATTAAAGATTTTCATGATTGCGACCTCAGGTTCAAAAGTTAAGAAAATACCTTACCCTACAAAAAACCCTTTTACGTGGATTTTTTGGCTAGTCTCTTGTCCAAACTACACATATGAGGTAAGTATCTACATCTTTCTATCAATTCAAATTGATACCTTCAGAAATTAATTTTCCTAATGTGTATCTAAATGGAGAAGGAAATACTTCTTTATATAGTTGAATACTCAAGTTGGTGAACTATTTTGGAATAATTTTGCTCACCAAGTTTTTTTTTCTTCTTTTTTTTTAACCCACATCGGTTAATTTGCACATTTTAAAGCAAAAGGGAATAATGCCAAATCCTAAAAGACTTGTGTGTGTTTTAATCTTTGCAAACAAGGTGTGCCTTTGCTCCCACCTGCTGGTAAAGTTCATGTCCTGCGCAGTCGGTACTGAGCCTGTTTGTGTGTAAACCTCTTTCTCACAGCTGGGCTCCTGGATTGGCTTCACAGTGATGACCCAGTGTGTGCCTGTGGCTTTCTTCACTCTCGTGGCTTTCGTCCAGATGACTGTGTGGGCTAAAGGCAAACATCGCAGCTACTTAAAGGAGTTTAGAGATTATCCAACCCTCCGCTCCTCCATACTGCCCTTCATCCTGTAACTGAGTCTGCAGAGAAGAACAGTCATTCCTGCACACATCCATACGTGCTGAGGTTAGCAGCGTACAGGTGCATCCCTGTAAAATGGAATGAAACCAAACTCATTTATTTCAGCAATTCCACTGAAATGGTTAAATTCTGTGGAAAATCAACCCTGGATCTCAGGGAGCTTGGACTGTTTGGCTCTCCGCTCTTCCTCCAGACTCTGGGACCTTGATTTCAAAATTAAATAATTACAAACTTGCAGCATTGTCTTCAGCTGCAGTCAACACCTTATAAATCTCTTAAATGGCTAACAGGTTTGGCCTCTCAAGGCTGCAATTAACTTGCTTCTGGCCCCTCCCACACACAGTTTTTCCTTCCACTCAACTTTCAGAACACTTGCTTGTATCACACATTGTGCAATGCCAACAGCCAACTCCTTTAACAATATATTGTTTAGCTTATACTGCCTGTTGGAAGATGTCAGAGTTCATAAACTCACAATGTCATTATTTTCTAAGGAATTGGATTTGAGGATTTTACTATAAACCAAAATCCTCTAAATAAAACCGCTGATAAACATCTGTAACATCCATATATGAACTCGACTTTCACATTTAGAAAGCGATTACTGAAATAAAGTAAGAACCCAGTGATAATCTAATTTATTTAGATGCTTTTGTTTATGTATTTTTTCTAGGACTGTTTGACTATCATTGGTAAATCAGGGCAGGGAATTGCATCAAAGTCTTACAAGAATGTAAATTAGTAAAAATGTGTAATTTTGTATTTTGCTACTTTAGTTTTTTTTCTTAAATATATCCATAAAAAATTGCTCCAAAGTTTTCTATATATATTCAGTGTAATCTGACACTTCTGGATTGTTGACCCGGCGGCAGCCTGGAGCTGTTGATGTTGCCGTCTTTTGACCAACATTTCTCGACTGGTATCATCCTGATGTGAGCTTTACTAGAGAAATTTATTTTTAAGTCAAAGGTTTGTTTATATCTGGATTATTTTCCTCATCGGTGCAAATAAAACCCTGCTTTTCTTGAGAGATTTTAAGCCAATAAAAACAATAAATAAAATACAAAAACAACCGACTGAGAGAGATGAGCTTTATTATCCAACTTTGGAAGAACTTTCCATATTACAGATAAAAAGGGGACGAGATACATTTGAGAAGACTCCATAATATGGAATGTCACACAGTTCAACTGGCCATTAAAACACAGCGCCAGGAAAGACCAGCTGTGAACAAACAACATAAAATATTGCATTTCTTAAAGTTATTCGTAAACAGTCGCTTAGCAGCTCTATTAAATTGAATCCATATCCAAGAGTCCAAGAGTAACATTTCTTGCAGCATTATTATTTTGTTTCTATGTAAGAGAACATTTCATTGGGCTGCATATTGTCTGCTCACTTACAGCTGGAATCGTTTCCCCAATGAAACTGTATTGTTGGACCACAATCATTTATTATTAAGACTGCACAGAGTAGAACACATCGAGGGTTATATCTTGGTGTGGCAAAGACACCAAGGCCATAATCCACAGCAGCAGCTACCAGTGGAATGATGAATGAGGAATGAGACTAACGTTTGACGCAGATACATCGACTTTTGACGCCTAAATCTCGGCAAAAAAGGAAGCACAGCTGAGGCGCTTAATGTTCTTAGGGACTTTCTGTTTGAAATTTAAGAAAAGCTGGCAGGACAACACCCCCAATGTCCCGGTTATCAGTCATATCTGTGGTGGTCCCTTTTGGATCACGATTCAAAATTTAACTTTTTGAAAAAAGTCAAAGCGGCTCCATTTAGATTGTTCCACAAAGGCCGTCACAGGGGGGGTAAAATGAAAAACCAAAGACCACGATGAGAGGTAGGATGACTGTCTTTCAGTTTCTGGTCGTTCTCACAGTGAAGGCAAATTCCAACGCAGCCTTTCTCACCCCACGCACCCTCCGTGTTAATATATATGAAGGAGGGCAGTGGGATCCTGATGGTAGAAGAACTGCATGCATGTCTGAGTTCATACAGCATCGCTGATCCCCCCCCCTCCCCTTTAGATGTTGTCACATTCAAGAAAGTGGGTCCTCTGCAGCACTTTAATGTGACGCTCGTAGATTTTGAGGGCGGGGCCGAGTCGGATGGACAAACCTGTCAGGACGTCGCTGCGCTGCATCAGGAGAAGAGACTTACCGTCAATTTCCTGTTGAGAAGAGTTCGAAGTGATTTATTATTGGAGTTGATGAGTTGTCCGGTGGTTAAAAACATATTAACCTTATTTGTACCAGTTTTTGCCTGAACTAAACTAACCTGTGTGCGGAAAGCCACTGCCTGCTCTGGAAATCCTGCAGCTGAAAAGTAACTGGCCACATCTGCAACAGTCCACTGCAACAAATTCTGGTTCATCTTCTCCATCTTCACAGATCTGGAGAAAGATTGCAAGCAAAGAGTTTCACTCTTCAACATTTTCACTTCAAACACTGTAAAAAGTTCTTCAGCCTTCTTTTTTTTTAATTAAGATCCCTACATATAATCTATTGTAACTTATTGCCACTGGAATGAGTGATACAACTAGTAGTTAATCTTCGAATAATTCTAAATCCATGAGGAAACAAGCGGATTTTTGCACGTTTCAGAACATAAGACAACAAACAGCATCATAGAGACTAAGGAAAACAGCTAATGTAATATTAGAATTAGGGAATAAAGAAATACCCGAAACTTTGGAGATCAGTTCCACAAATCATGATTGTGACGCAGCAGATAGTCATCTTAGATTCCAGTTTTCCCTAATTACCTGTTGCAGCGCCCCTGAGCAAGGCACATAACCCTACGTGACTCAGTCTTTTCCACATCTGTGTATGAATGTGTGCATTAGTAATCGGCTGAGTGTTTCTATACTTCAAAGCACTTTAAGAGCTCAGAATGGATAGAAATGTGCTTTATAGATTCAGCTTATTTGCCATCTTGAAATGGGAAGACAGTAGCACAACTGGACACCTATTAAGTGATTTTATCTATCTTAACTAACCGGAGAAGCATGGCAGTGATTAGAGAAACAGCAGAGACCCGTGATAATTAAGGGACCTCTGGCCAAGATGGAAGATATAATAAAAAAATATATAAATTTTGCACTCAATGATGTCGCCATGGAAAGGTGGTAAGAAAAAAAATCATGGTGGATGGAGATGACGGAGCAAAAAAAAAAAAAAGTAAAAACGTGTGTCGGTCAAATAAATGTTATGTGAGGTGGATAACTAAAAATTCATTCATCTGAAGCCGCCATCTTATGGTGAGGAGGTAGTTTTCTTTACCAAGGACAGGAAGGCTGGTCAATGTTGGTGTGAGGGTTAGTGTGGCTGCTTAAAACGGCAATCCTAGAGGAAAACCTTTCAGAGGCTAAAGTGGAGGTTCACCTTTCGGCCTGGAGAACAACCACAGATCCAAAACTGGAACTGTACCACGCAGATAAAAGAATATTCATGTTCTGGAAGGGCCTGATCCACATTTATACCTAAAGCCAATAGAGAATCTGTGGCAAGACGTAAAAAAAATGATGTTTCCAGATACTTTCCATCTAATCCAACTGAACTGGAGCAGTTTTGCAACATTTTTAATTTCCACACGAGTAAAGCTGGTAGAGGTGGACCCTGGAAGATGTGCACCTATGATTGTAGTGAAAGAAACATATCCCACTTGTGACTGTGGTTAAACATGAACCATTTCCTTCCACTTCCCAACTATGTAAAACCTCACAGAGAATGAATACCTTATAGCAAACATAAAACCCACTCTATGAGCTACTTTTTATTGGACATGTAAACACAAACATCTTCCTATGCTCTGGAGTCTATTCTACCTACTAATTCCTATTCAACACTTTTTTTTCTGCATCAATTTACAGACTATAGGAAGTCAGCTTTTACTGAGCCACTAAATAATGTAAACAATTTAGGTCATTAGCAGACTACTCACACTTGATCACATGTACTGCCATTAAGAAGAGCACCATCAGCAGCTGGGTAGGGTGTGTCCATCTTTGATGTACCTGTGAGCAAAAACAAAAAACATTTTTAATAAATGATAGCTTGTTTCATATGATTCAGTTTAGTGATCTGACTAACGAAATGAACTAAAAAAAAATCTATTTTTTCCCGCTTTTTATCTAGTTTTATTTATCAGAAAGGACTCTGCCGTCATGGTATGATCAATTTTGCTATTAGGGATGGTTCACGGTTCAGTAGGGAGATTGCTCAGTTAATAATGAAGCCTCTAACTAGCCCTGCCTGTATTTAAACCAAACTATGCTGCTTGCCATGTGTGAAACACATGACAGGGACATGAGCATCTTTCAGTGGGATGTTGCTTTTGGGCAGACAGCAGCCAGGAGCAACAGAAGTATGGTACACAGAGGCATGGTGCCTGGGTGTCAGAAATGATTAGCTACTATTTATTTCTACTGGGTCCTTCTTCTGTTAATGCTCAAAAAAATAACAAGCAAAAAAAAAATCACTTCATGAGCTTTAAATGATAAACAGACTGAATTTTCTTTACCAAATAGAGCCTAAACAGGGACCATCTGGACAGAAGCTAACAGGACAGGCTTGAAAAGCACTTCAAAAATCTTCAGCAATCCTTGAGGCAAACAAAAGCGGAATGACAACCAGAGGCGGCTGTTTTAGAGCAAACCATTATTTGTTAAATTCATAAATATGTGTTTCATTTTCATTTTTTTTTCAAAGAAAAGAGGAGTTGAAGAATCAGCAAATTCTAATAGAATAATTATTTACAACAACAGAATAAAAGATAAGCAATACTGACCGTTGTCAGGCGATGAAGACACTGCCTGTAATCTCCCATCAGAGACATTCCTGACTTCTTCCTATTGAATAAAATAAACAGGAATTGATGAAGTGATTAAAGAAGCTGGAAGCACGCAGATGGTGTTTGTAATGAGGGGGGGGTGGGGTGTTCAGGCCAGGTACCGGTTGTGCTGCAGAGTCTGGTACCAACTGGTCGGACGAGAGGCTGCTGTCCTCCTCCCTGCTTTCACCGCCTTTCTTTCCGTTCGCTGAAACACAACGGCCTGTCTTTTCCGAGTGGTCCACTGGATTCAATTCTACAGCAAACACAGGGTCAACCAGTTAAAAAAATACACAAACAAAACACAACAATTAACCGGTACAGTCTCTGCTGACAGACTCAGACTGCAATCCTGCACAAATAAAGTCCTACCATGACCAAATGTCCCCTAATGTTTATTGCAAGGTGAAGCAATGGGATTAAAAGACCATGTTGTTCAAAACAAAAAAACTGGTGAGACGAGTCAGTGGAGAATAGAACTTAAACAGCAGGAAGATTGTAAAGATGCATCACTATCTCCTGCAGCTCTGCATCTGGCTTCACTGCATTTCTGCTGTAAATATCCAACAATTAATCTTCCTGCTGCTTGTAAGCTCCCATCGCAGCCTCGAATCTACAGCAAAAGCTTAGCATAAGCTCACATATAAAACAATATTTTGCCCAATAACGCCGGCAGCACACATTATCCCATCTCCAGCAGTGTGGATACCTTTGTCCCTCTGCATTCCTGGGTGCTGGCGCTCCACTGGGCTGACAGCTGAATCATAAGCCCATTCATTGTGTGTAAGGGCCCTAGGGCTGGAAGGGGGCAAGGAGTTGGGCCTCTCGCCCGCCTTCTGGGTAGCAGCACAGTCTGGAGCAGAGGCAGAGCTGCAGTTGGGGCCTGAGCCAGGCTGAGGGCCAGAGGGGGAGCAGGGTGCAGAGACAGCTCGTATGGGGGCACACTGCAGAGAGGCATCTTCATGTGTGGGGCTAGGAGATGGTCTGACCGGCCCATCCCGGCTCTCCTCTGCCCCCTCCTCATCAGGATTGCTGTCAGTGTCCATAGCCATTGAGGTGTCCCCCTGCAACACATTATCAGATGTGCATAATATGAAATTTTCTATTCCAATTCATTTTAAATTTTATATTCAGTAATAATTCACACATTTTGAAAACTTAAACACAATTTTAAAAGATATAAGACTACAAGCTGGTGGAGTGGCATTGATGGCAGGCTTAATGGTGCAACCTATAAAACATGCTCATACTTATGTTGCAATTTGACCGCCGTGATGGTAAATGATTGCCTTAAAACGCCTTCAAATGCACCTCCTGTCATTACAAAGGGATTTTCGTACCTTTAAACGTGATTACAACACGGTCTGGTGGAATATAACTAGTTTTACCATCTGGTCTCATCACTTATACTCGGGCAAAGGGGAGGTTTTTTCGGAGGCGTCTGTGAGGGAAAAAAATTACCTTATGTGCGACTGCGTGTCCTACACCCAGCAGTCGTGCAGAGGAGCGCATTAAAGCCCGCCCCGCTCGTGGAAAGAGCCGCTTCTGTGGAATTCACCCACAGGACTGCATTTTGCACAACTTTCACTCTGAAGCATTGTCAAAAGCATCGCGTTTTCTGAATCTGAACTATGATATCTGTTGTGGGTTTAGAGATATCAGACACTTCCTCGTTTTGCCTCCCGTCTGAGAGGCCGAGTTGTTCGGGAAAATTAATAACACAGAGGAGCACAAAAAAAGGGGCCGACGGGAGGCGTTTTTATTTCTCTCTCAAATTTCCTTCAAAGTGCGCATGGAGTTGGGAGCCGCGCCATTGTGTCTCAGGGCTTTTCTCCAGTCGCGGCTTTAGAACAGCAGGACAATAGAAAGACAGGAAAAAACAGTCTTTTAACGAATCTCTGCTATCAGCGTCAGCAAGCGGCTCGATTACAAACCATACTTTGACTTTGCATCGGGTCAACAGTTTACTGGGGGGAGGGAAAAAAACGAGCAGTGCAAAGCAAACGAATCCGTTATCGGACACATAGGCACCCACATCTGCAAGTCTGCATAAGGTTGCCAAAGAGCGGGGTTCTGGTCGAAGTGACCATCCGCATTCGTTTTTTTAAGCGACATGCACGTCTTTCCGAGAACAAAGTCAATTTTGATCTCGGCTTAACCCAAATCGGATGGGCGCATCCGCCATCTAGCGCCAGGAGAACAGTTTGCGATCGCTTTTGGTTTACAGCCGCCAGCTCATGTGCGTCTCCTTACTTTGCATTTGCCATATTAATAAAACGGCAAATAGTTATTGGATTAAGAAAAAAAGGGAAAAATATGACGTGCTGTAGAGATCGGAAGGGGGTATAGAGGCAGTTAATGCACCTCTTGGACGTGACTGGGTTTGGGAGGCTGTCCGACAATGGATCCAGGGGTTCGACTTTATGCATCGCGTAAACATCTCCCACTCCTCATAACAAGAAAAATAAACACCAATCGGCCAATTAAAAAATGTTTTATCACGGCTTATTTATTGTCTTCTTGTTACTTTTCTGCATATACTTGTGGATGTAATCGACCTATAAACAAAAACCTAGACGAAGGACAGTCTCTTGCTGCAATGACACAGTCTGTGGTGTACAACTCGTTTTTCAGAATAAAGAAAAACAATCAACGAGTAAATGTCCCGTCGTCCCCGATCAGGCTCCGACATCCGCGGTGTTCGACACTTTTCCCCCACCACCACCACCACCACCTTTACCCACTCCCAAATGATAAATAAAAAACAATAAAAACAAACACTTCCAGTCTAAAATATTCGAAAAATAAAAGCGTAACATTAAACATTCCTTTAAGATGCCCTTATTTTGAAAGCTTTATTTCTCTACTTCCGATCTAACTGTACTCGTTTCTCCCCCTTTCGCTCTACGCCGAGTTTGTGGCTTGAAAAGCGCTTTTTTTTCTCCCCCTCCTCCTGCCTGCTGTAAATGGAGGCTGAGATTGTTGCGGGCCGAGCAAACGGGACAACTTTATGACTGTTGTACAGTTTTTTAAATAAAAGGTGTTGTGTTTAACACGCTTTTAAGGCGTGAAATGTGGCACGCTCGCACAAGCTGCACGCGCACCTCCTTTTCTTCTCCAGCTCGGCGGCGCTCGAGCGAGCTCCAACCGCCGCTCCCCGTCTGCGGCACTTTTTTGGGTGCACTTGCAAATCACTCCCCTCACCACTCCCCTTCTACAAACAAAAAGAGGAGCTTTTTCCACCATTTTTTCCCCCTCACCCCCTTCCTTTACTGTACAATGTCTGTTTTAACTTCCACCTGTACGTTTAGCGTAGTGGTGACCTGACAATGACATGCAGACACGTTAACCGCTGCATCGGCTCCCTGCTTTACCTACCTCCATATCCTCCTCGTCCTGGTCCACGGCACCCAGAGCGCTATCCCCGTTGCTCAGGTCGGAATGACTGGCTTCTTCCATCGCGCTCCGTCTCGCAGCAGCAGCTAACGACACATCGTCTTTCTTTCTGCTCCGCCGCTGAACCTTGGCGGCGTTCCGATAGGATATGGAGCCCTTGTAGTTAACTTTTAGCACGGTTTGCTCTTGGATCAGTTTCTCCAGTTCTGCGCAGGTTCGGTCGGGCTCGGACCCATGTCGCCTCCGGACCATTCGGCAAATCCTCTCCAAGTCCGGTCGGGCTTTTCGAGACCGCAGCGAGTCGATAGTATCCAAAATCCACTCGCGGTACTTAGATTCAGACATTTCTCTCTCGCTTTTTTTTTTCTCCTTCTACCTAAGTGCGTCAAGCTTGGACGTTAAACACGGTGATTTTCGTGATCCGCGGTCCGAACCCCAGTGAGAAGCGGAAACCTCGCTCTACGCCTCCTGCGTTTGCGTGTGCGCTTAAGGTGGACTGACGGAGTTGGGGTGAAAAGTTTCACTCTAGAGGCCGCTTTTAAGGTGGTATATGCTGTACCCGCGCCAGGTTTCACACGCCCCTTCTGTGAGTGCACAACGAGAAATTCAGTCTGGATAATAGAAGTCCCTAAAATCAAGATAGGGAGAGTGGAAGCAGATGCAACACTGTTAATTTAACCAATACGCATTTTGTCAGATTGATACAAATCCTTCAGCACAAGCTCAGTTACCCTCCTTGTTCCTATAGCATTTACATCCCATAATCCCTTCAGAGATACATGAAAATATAGGTACATTTTATATTTTAAAAAATTGCTTTTTGTGATTGCAACCATACTGTGTGTATAAACAACTTAACAGTTATATAGTTTAAATCCCCAGTTTCTTTGCTTCAAACAAGCATAGACAGACAGCTAGTTTAAAGGTGGAAATGTCCCTCAACTACAATGGTGCATCTCTGCAAATAAATGAAAGTCAGCTTAATGAATGCAGTAGAAATAGTTTTTAAAATGTTTATTATTTAACATCAAAAAGGCTTAATTCAAGTTGTGGAATATCCTACATCTTCTCCTCTGTGTTTTTTTTTTTGGGAGGGGGGGTTGTTATGTACTCCTACAAATAATACTTTGTCAGTGCTGTTTACAGTTTTAGTGTTACTAAAACTAATGAAGGTCAGGGGACCATGAAGGTTAGTCCATCGCATCAATCCCTTCATTTGTTGTAGCTGATCCTTTTTTGTGTCCAACTGCAACAGTAATGTCCAAAAATAATCCCTAATTCAAGAAAAAAAATCCAATACAATTGTTTTAATGAGTAAACATAGTAAATTAATTTTACAGGAAGACATAGTTACATGTAAATGAATCTAAAATTAATATATATATATGTTGAGCTGTCATGGAGATGTCATCTGTCTCTGTTTACACTCTGGCCCTAAAATCATTTATTTTTCCATATATAAGTAATTATTTAAACACGATTAAATATATTTTGAATTTAAGGAACACATGATTTTAACCTAAAATTGTTTTTTTGTTACTTTAATTGAACAGAAATCCCAGCAACCCAAAAACAACCCAGACAGTGAATTGTTCTTGTGGGTGTAGTTGCCATGGGGCCCTAAGCAGTTGCTTAGGTCCTTGTATTGAAGTGACATCTCACAGTTATTAAGCCTGATTTATTGTATTTTGCGTTTCCTCTTTTCTATCCTGGAAACCAACTAAAATCAAAGTGCTTTTATTTAATTTTCATTTTGTACAATAGCATGAACTAACTGTTGGATTCATGGGACTCTTGTGGTCAGGAAATGTATCCTAGTCAACAATTTTTTTTTAACTTTTGTCTGTTAAACTTATCAAATGTTTCCAGGAGATTCAAAGCTTTTCTATGTTGAGAAGTCTGGTAAAAAAAGAACCCATCTTTTAAAAAGTGATGCCCTTTCCTCTTTTTATTTCTTAATAAACGCTCTGTTTGCTTTTTAAATCATCATTACCTATTGGTCTGACAGTGCCAGAGGTAGAAAAATTTTATTTTTGTTTTTTTTTTTGTTCACGTTGTTCTAATTTACAACATATATGCAGATTCAAAAATGAAACAAGAAGTGGCACAAAATATGATAATCAATTTATACAATATTATGTTTTGAGCTACGGTGCAAAACCAAATTGATTATACTTGCTTATTTAATGTACAACACTGGAACAAAAGTAATTTATTCAAAGGTTTTTGTTGTTCCATTTACATAATGAAATCACTTCACATTTACTTGCCAAATTCATTTACTAAAGCAATTTTCAAAAAAGTTACTTAACTTCAATTTTTCTTTTCCCGAAGTAAATAAATAAGGAAATACTTTAAACAAGAACAATCTTGGTTGATCAATGCGAATAAATCATGCAAATAGTTGCCTTACTTTTTCCTTTAGATAGAGAATATTTTGATCAGTGTAGTGAAGTTATAAAAATCATAATTTCAAGTTAAAATTTGATTAACTGTGAGTTAAGATTTAACCTTTCGACAAGGCTGATGATGCTAAGCAGAAGTTTATTTCCTGTTTCTCCTGGGCTAGCTTGGAGTCTACTTTAGCAGGCTACTGCCACTAATGCTGATGAGGTCCCATATAATGAAAACACAATGAAAGAACTATAATGCTTTGATATAACGCTATGATAGTTTTCACAAAGGCTATAGAAATGATCAATTTATACCCGCCCTGAATTTGTTTCAGTATTAATATGTTTATTTCAGTGCATAACATTAAGGCACACTGTGTGTTTATAAACAAAGGATTTTCTATTCAGTTTTTGTTACTTTATTATTTTGTCTGGCATATTCCCTAGCTATAACAAATGAAAACTTAATAGCAGATGCAAATATTTTTACCAGGTTATACGGAGATGCAACAAAGTACTTTCCCCCTAACGGATTTGTTTCTCTTCATATCTTAATTATTCAGGTCATCAATGGACCAAGATCAAACAGAAGGGAATTAATACGGTTTTCACAACAATCCACCATAGTTATCTTTCCTACTTTTCCCTGAAAGGGACCCCCCACCCACCCACATACATGTAATCCCTTTTTGCTGTGATCTCATATAAGATCCAGTCATGCAAACAACCTTTCCTACTAGGTTTAGACGGTAAACTAGTTTTAATAAATCCATTTAAGAAGATGTTGTACGGCTTAATTTAGTTACCCAAAACAATGCCTCAAAACTTTGCCAGCAGAAAGAAAAATATTTCCCTAGTAAAGACAAAAGCTCTTAGTCCAAAGACAAGGATGTAAATGTCAAGCAGATAGATTAAAAACCTGCAGAAGTAGTTGCTTTGAAAAGGTGGTGTTGCTAGAATCCCAGTGCACTGGGGGTTTATTTCCTGCAAGAAATAATTCAATTTAAATACAAAAGTGTTATAATTGTTAAATCATTTCATGTTAAAATACTAGAAAAGGGGGGTTCAGTGTAGCACTGTTGCCTTGCAGCAAGAAGGTTCAGGGTTTGATTCCCGGCCCGGGGGTCTTTCTGCGTGGACTCCTGTGCATCTGTGTGATAGGTGTGAGTGTGTGTGTGCATGGTTGTATGTCTTTGTGTCTCTGTGTTCCTCTGCAACAGACTGGCAACCTGTCCACATGGATGGGTGGATATTTCAAAAGCTGTACCAGTCTATCGCATCTTTGTATGAATGAGTTAAAAATTCATACAAGTTAAAAAAACTGCACAATTCTTAAACCCTTTTTTTCCCCCAACTTGTTTGCAGCCAGAGTTACGAACAGTTTGCTCATAACAATGAGTCTGGTGGGCGTGCAGGTGGCGCAGTGGTTAGCGCGCATGACCCATGTATGGAGGCCTTAGTCCTCGACGCGGGCGACCCAGGTTCGAATCCGGCTTGTGGTCCTTTCCCGCATGTCTCTCCCCCTCTCTCATACTCCCTTTCCTGTCAGCCTACTGTTAGAAAAACAAGCCACTAGTGCCATAAAAAGCTAAAAAAAAACACAATGAGTCTGGTGAAAACAACTAATGATATTCCTGTACTTAGTGAAAACAGGACTCCCCATGCTTTTAAAACCTGACAGTACATCAGTGGTGTTTAAACCTGAAGTGCATCAGAAGCAATGCACACTCCAAAGCAAAACATTGAGAAAAAAAATCCATTTTCGATGACTGTTAGGGAAAATACAAGTATTAAATAGAGGTATCTGCATTTTTCTTTACACTTACTGCATAAACTGACAAATGTTCTGGTGAATTACTAAAGTTGTGCATCTGTTTCTGAGAACAGCTTCCCATCTGACATACCTGAGGTTACCAGACTTATGCTCCAGCCAGTCATCGGTAAAATACAGGCGTCCACAGGTCCAGCTGCCTTTCTTGGTTTTGCATCAGAAAGAACATATTTGATTTGGTTGCCTTTATATTCAGTGAATCTATTTCTTTGCTTTAGTTTTAGAAAATATAAAGTATTTTGATGTACTCAAAGTGATACAGCTCAGCTGACACTGGAACCACGTTTCACCCTGTGGATGTTAAGAGTCTACAGAAACTTACTTTCATTAGGATCCAAAACATTTCATCGTTTTTCTCTTCTCTTTGCTCGTTTACCAGAGTTTATCCTCTTCTATTCACATTATCTGTTTCTGCAGAGGCTTCTTGCTGATAGCTTGGCATCGACCAGGTATCTTCTAATTGTTACAGCACTCAGAGGTAACTATAGACCCACTTTGATCACCCTGCAGCTGATCACTGGCGGCAATTAGCCTTTTTGTTTGAATGGAAAGTCATCCATTTTCTTCCATGTCTTCCTGGTTTTGGTTTCTATTTTAATACACTGTAAATCCTTATTATTCCTACCAAAAAGTGAGATTGGGCTTGGTAGAAGTGATATGGGTCATATGGGCGACTGCCCAGGGTGTCAATAGAGTGTGGGTGTAAGAGCACCAGAAAATATAAGCTCAGTTCTGTCGGATCAAACTTTCTACTGCTCTTATGCAGAAACAGAGCCTTAGTTGTCCTAGAAAAGATCGGTTATGTGCTTTCTGCATGACTCCTCTGGTTGTGGTAGTTTTATTTTGAACACAAATGTATGTATAGTAGCTTAACCATATGAGAACTTCAGATATCTGTGCATTCAAAATAAAACCCCAACCACCTGGTAGTAAAATGAAACTTTTAATTAAGTGAAAGATCAACACATCATAGTCTTAACAAGTAAAACTTTATTGGAATGATACATTTTGCAAAATATTACTTTGTTTATATATATTTTTTAAACATACTCATTGTGTTCTAAGGGTATCTGTCAAGTTCTCCAGAGGGTAAGATAGTTAAGACTGTCAAAGGCAAAGATGTACAGTATTGTTTCCCAAAAAAGGTACAATAGACTACACAAGCACTGTACCCAGGTCATGAGGAAAAAAGGTTGACATTTTGTTTTTTCTCTTTTTTTTTTCCTTGTTTTTCTGAAAATACAATTAGAAAATATGAACGCAAAACAGCTCAGATGTAAAAAGTGTTATGCTTGAATAAAGTGTGTGGAAATAGAAGGCAAACAGGAGACAAAATTAATGTAGCACAGAGCAGTCAATAGTGTCAAGCTGGTAGAAAAAGAATGAAACAGCTGACAAAAGTTTGTATGAGGAAAAAGTGTAACAAACAGAAGTTTTAATGTCTTTAAACTGGAGTGGATCCCGTTGATTTGCCTTCTACATCTCAAACTCTGATTTGCTGTTTGTTAGGAAAAAGATGGAAACTCATTACATGTGCTTTCTTTAACATACAAAGGTGTACAGAATAAGCACAAATCATTGAAACAGATTAGAAAACGTGTGCTTCATTATCCAGATAAATCATGTTGATACGCGGCATAATTTAGTGTAATGTCAGAAAAAGAAACTGATTTTAAAACACACTGTTAGCTCCAGAAATGAGGATTTTTCTGTTTCTTTTTTTATTGTTTTTTTTTTTCCTGTGATGTCTCCGGCCCTGGGAACGTCTCGCCATCTTCCTGCTTTACAACATGCAAGAAAAACCAAGCTCACCAAAGAAACACGTTATATATATATATATATAAAAAAAAAAACAAAAAACAAACAAACCACATCAGGTTTCCAAAGAGCAGTAAAACATCTCCTTACCAAGACATTCAAAAGGTATCCTGCGTATGATCTCGATTACATTAAGACACTGCCAATCAATTACTCCTGCCTACTGAAATCATGTAGTTATAAACATTCTAAAAATGTCATGTTGCAAGACTCTGACGGATAGATTGATGCACACCAAACAAGTCACAGAAGCTTCTGCAGAGGGATGGACATAGTCTAGCACCTCAGGCCTATGAAGGGAAGGTCAGTGGAAGCTTACATCCTTCAAACAAAAACAATGAGTTCAGTCAACAAACCAGCACTAAGATTTGGTCTGCGATTGTCTTGCATCCACAGAAATAAACTTGGCAAAAGTAGACGGCTCCAGATGAGCTTCCTTCTTAGTTGAATTTGTAGCAAAGGAAGCTGGAAACCAGATAAACGAACCTCAAAAGCTCCTCCCCCCTCCAAAAAAAAAAACATTTGGCCGGGCATTAAAAACATGCAACAGAAGAGGCGGGGGAAAAAAAACTAAACAAAAAAAAAAGTCATAGTAAGAATATCAACCTCAGTGACAATAATCTGCAAACATCCAGTGAGCCAGGCCCGGTCCGGCTGACACTTCACTGAGTAATCCTCCATGTTTAACCCAACATTAAGCATCCATTTCAGCATCAAACAGCCTCAGGTACCTAAACTCAGACAGATCCTCAGTCTTTTCTCATTCAAAGTGATATTGTACAAAAATACCATGCGCGCCCTGTTATAAAGTTTTGCTACTGTTTTCGTGTATTTATATCCACCAGAGTTACATGTAGACAACTGCCATCTACAGTAGACAGAAATTATGTGTTCGTTTTACAACTATGAGACAATGCTGAAAAGATGGGAGTTTTATCATGTTTGGTTATGAAATATGAAAATTAATCAAATGAATCATCATCATCATCATCAGGAGTGTGACCACGATGTTAGCAGCTGCTAAACCACGGCTTATGAACCCACCTTCGAGCACTAAATGACACAAGCACAGAGATCGACATAAAAAGGACAAAATGATCACCAACAGCAGTTGCAAAATGCTCTAATAAATTCCTCTAAGAGAAAGACAGACTTAAATGCAGACCTCACGCTTACTTCTCTCAGGTCCATTAAAGATTAAGACCCAGATGAAGTTTAGTGTGATAAATAAATTTCACTCTGATCAAAGAGGTCCCAACTGCTTCAGCCGCAAGCAGCGGACAGCGTCATCTACCTAATAATCGTGCCACATTGAGCAGACAAAAGGCAGGTGCAGAAAGGTTTCAAGCTTTCAATCAAATGGCCACGAGGGTTCGACGTCAGCACAGCCAGAACTCTGCACCAACTACACACGGTTTTTTCCAACCAGTTTGCATCGTGATAGGCACATCTGTTGGACTTGGTATTGCTTGGACATATTCAGGTTGGAGAGATTGAGGGAAACAGGCTGACAAGATACAATGATCACTCTACCGCTGTTGGAGACACCTTGTAGAGTGGGCCCATTCAAAATGGAGCCCAGCAGACTCCGTACCTTCAGAGAAATCAGTGCCTCCTCCTTTAAAGACCGCAAATGTATCATTATACCACCAGAAAGATACAGTTGTAGCAACAGGACTATGCTTGTTCTTGTCCAGACTGACACAAAAACAGGAGAGAGAAATAAATGAACAGCAAACTGTTTGAGAAACATTCAGAAAAGGCAACACTGCTGGTTCTGTAGATCTTTCTTCACTTTGC
>JAUZNJ010081368.1:0-23947 GCA_034780135.1 Jordanella pulchra | reverse complement strand
GGACCTCAAATTGAAAGATACTGCTGATTTAAGTTTTGAACATTTCAATTTATTTCTGAAGATATTCACTCAGCTATGCAAAACATGAAGGGGTGCCTATAATGGTGAGCAGGACTGTATGTGCAGAACCAATTGAATATCTGGAGGGCTTGGTTATTTGGGATAACCCCAGTCTTTATAGCCACGAGCTTCAGTTTTGATTTCATAAGACCACAAGAAATGTCGCCAAACATTTGTATTTGTCCCAGAGTGCAAACTCCAATATGCTTTTGTATGTTGCATTTAAAATAATTGCTTCCCCCTCACTGAGTGGTCTTTTAAAGCAAAACTGTTTAACTTTCAGCTGCTGGGAGCACTAGTAAGGTAACTTCGAGGTTTTGCACACCTGAGATCAACTGGCAACACTACACTGTCACAAAACGAACCAGTCTGCCTCTGTGTTTTGGAATCTGACAGCAGACCACATTGGACAGCAGACTGAGAAGTCATTGAGTTACTTCTAAAGAAAAGGTCTCATTCAGCCCTCTAGATTAAATCCTGCATAAGACAATCAGATATATGTCTAATCGGGTAAATGTCTTGTCTTTGTGGTTGGCTATCAACAACTTTTAGCTCAGTTCTTTCTTGTGTTTAAGGACAGATAAGACTACCATAAATTAGCGCTCTGGTTTACATAATCCATTCAGTGATGGATCCGATCTGCTCAAGTTACAGGTGAGTTTTTAAATAGAGGAGCCCACATGGGGCATTATTAAGCAGCAAGTGCTGTATATATACCGAAAAATGTAATTATTATATCTCACATTAAGCTCATACTTTGGCCAAAAGTTATAAAATGTTGAATTTAAGCCCACTCATTGTCCACTCATGTCATTATGAATGATAAAAAAATAGCTTTCTTACTTAAACCAGCAGCTTCAGAGAGTGGTGGTGCACACATTGTGTACTTTAAACACCTCTACTGTGGAGTAAAATTGATGGATGTGCTTTAATCTTATGCCGCCAACTTATTGTCTGAACAGAAAAACAGGAAACGCCTAGACATCTGGAAATGCAACAAAGGATAAATCAAAAATCCATTTCCAATATTCTTGATGATTACTTTAAGTTTTTCCATAATGACACAAAAGGAAAAAGTGCATTTAAGTTGTGGTAAATCCTCAGCTCCACATCAGTTGAGATTTAACCAATAAAATCTTACATATCCATTACGTCATCATCAGGACTTTAGTTTCTCTTCTCTCAGGCAGACACCAGCACCTCAACTGTCTCTTACCTGTTCCCCTGTCTTTCGGCAAATTGCATCACAAGTGAAGTAGTTGTTGCTACCTCTGGTAAAGACTTGAGGGAAAATAGATTCATCTTCCATTCCTGTAGTGTAATCTCAAAAAGGGAAATTTAGAAATGTAAAATATTTAATCTGAATACATTCATTTAAGGAATGGAAAACCTGCTTAAAATTATAGGCTTAAAGGCAATTATTAAAGTAAAATTTAAGGATACCACAAAAAGACTAATGTAGTTGAAAAAATGTAATTTTCTTTAGCAAAAGAGTGTCATCTTGAGGTCACATTATATCAGTAACAAATATTAGACACTTTCTGCAGGCCTACCAGATGTTGGGGCACAAAGAAAAAAAGCTAACCTGCACCAGTATGTGTATTTTGCAAAACTATTCCAGGATTCCAACAGTAACAACATGCTCTGGTCAGCTAAGACTAATTAACTCAACACACAGAGAGCTATATATGAGAGGGACAGGTAGCAGTCATCACCACTGGAGTAAAACCCAACACACATGACTAGATCGTGGGAATCGGGATCTTAGATTGCTTGTCTACAAGAAATTTGATTGCCAAAGACAATGAAGGGATCCTGAGAATTTCAAAATAGTCTTAAACAAATAAGACATCAAGTACAAAGAGTCATACAATTCTGCTCTATAAACAGTGTGTGGAATGACAAATTTATCTCTGTTTAGTTTTTCTGACATTTCCTCCCTTTTTCTAAACAAAAATCTCAAAAAGATGCTAGATCTATGTGCAATAAGTATAAAATATCTCCTTTAAGAGTTTGAATTGCCATGGAGAGTTTTCATCAAGCCCTCCTGCAGCAAATAATACAGATACGCTCCAAGTTCTTTAAGGGGCAAAACAAAGTATATTTGATGCATTTGGGTAAAAAATTAAAAGCCGTGAATCTGCTTTTGCATCTAATTTTCTAAAGTAATCTCACTCTTGAAATGATATTGAGAAATGTAATTTCATTCTTTTAACACCACATTAAAGGCACTTCTATCAGAAGGCTGTTCTCAAATTTAGTTGCAAATATTATTCTCTTACCTTGTTTAAATTTTATTTGATTACATATTTGTATTTTTGTTTGGATGTGAACAGGCAAATGAATGAATGTGGTGTGTAGCACTTTGAAGTCCTCAGATCCCATTAAAGCATTATATAAGTAAAGGCCATCTACCATTTATAGTCCATTTACATGCTTGTAATTATATATCAAAGTTTATTTTATCACTTGCTTTGAATATTTTTGAAGCACTGATATATTTGAACATCATGTGTTGATTAGTTAGCTTCTTAAACATTTCCTTGTCTTCAGTTACCTTATTGGGAAGCAATTTCTAATAAAAAAAAACATACATCATTATTATTCAGTAAATACTGTTTAAGATCTTTATTTAAATTAAATTCAGATAGAATAAATACATGTTAAAAATGTGTAGATGTATAATCTTATATCCATTAATTACATTAACTTAACCTATAATATAGATAATGTCTATCTTTCCAACAACAATATACTAAGGGTTAACATAAGCAGTGCTCGGGCAGTCATACTTGCATAATAAGGTAGTTTCCTCTCACAGGATTTTTCTGGAATGTCTGCCTCACTATATTCCTGAAGAAGCTTGACAGCACACCTTTCAGAATGGCACTGAAGTGTGTGACAGCAACCGTCTGTTTGTCCTCATTCAGTATTTCCCTCCTATTCTCAGTCACAAAGCGACAGCAAAGACTAGCTCAGGAGAATCTGATTACACTGGATGGTGACTCTGAAAATACTTAATTCCTGGCTTCACAAAGTTAAATATCCATCACAGTAGAGGACAGTACAGTTTACATGAAGTGTCCTAATTTAGCACAATAGGCCACATTTGTAAATATTTATCAAAAAATAATAACATTATTAAAATAGCACATTATGTTATTCTAGTTATAGCCACTATCTTTAAATTTGATGTCTTGTTATGGTTCCATTATTCAGGAGGTTCATTAGTGACACTAAAAATGTATATTACTCTCGCCCCTCAGCATTCCCTTTGTCCAGGCAGAGTCTCTTAGCAATATCAGAGCCCCTGCTTATATGCAGCGAGCAGCTGCTAATATATGGAGACTAATATTGAATACGGGGAGTGTGATTACTGAAGCAATAAGTCAGATGAAAGCCTTTGCAATATCTTTTCTCTTTGATTTTGAACACCCCGGAATGGTTCTCATCAAAATAATTTTTAATAATCTTATTTCACAGACAGATATTCAGCAAAACAACAGTAAATATTAACAATTCTTAAAATATCTTATAATCTCCTGTAATTCAAATATCTATCTGTTACTTTAGCTGGAGTCTGTGTGCAAAGCCAGTGGAAGTGATAGAAATGTCTCTTTCTTTTGTAAATTATAGAAAATGAAGTACAGATAAAATCCAATAAAGAGATTGTTTTCCCCACTCCTTGCACAAACCTGCAATAGAGATATATTACAGTTAAAAATGAGTCCTTGCAGCAATAATATAAAGATTGCTGATGTTTGATCTATAATAGGAACAAATGAGCCACTAAACCTTGCTTTAGACCAGAATGCATATTTGGTTAACTAAATGGTAAGATCATTGTAATAGGATGGCAGTTTATTATTCCTGTAAATGCATTATGGAAAACTATAAGAAAGATTCCACCTTTAAAAGTCTCATACTCATATGTCACATGTAATTTTTCTTATTTAACATGGAAAGTCCATTGTATGCCCCTAAGCTGCCTGTCAGGCTGAGCTTTGCTGTAGATGCATTAGATGTACTGCATCTACAGTGAGGTTCAGCAGAGCTCAGGATATACATGTAAAACAAAAAAAAAATGTGGAGTCAGTTTTAGGATTAGGATATGAACAAAAGAAAATCTTAAAGAATGAATGAATTAATATGTTTATTTTAGGCCATTTAATAAAATCACAATTTAACAAATACAAACATTATGTATAATTAATTAAATATATGCATAGATTATATGCATAATTTAGTGCTTATGTGTGAAAATCATGTAAATCATAGGAAGAAGGTGATGTTAATGAAGCATTTTCCAACAGTATTGTTACAAACACATTTTATTTGTAAACAGAACAAACCTAGTATATTTACAACTTGCCATTTTATAAGTGAGAGCTCTAAATAGTAAAACTCTATATCTGTTTTTTTGGTGGAGATATACAAAGCAAACAATTTAGCTGTTTTATATTATGTAAATGAAAAGTTGTCAAGTATTGTTGAATGTTATTCCCCATTTAATAGCCTAACACCTCAGCATCCAGTTTTAGAGAAAAACAAAACAAAAAGAGAAAAACCAGCAATGATTCAATCTCAGGATTCTTGTAATAAAGTATCAATTTTTTTAATGTTAAAATTAATTCCCAGAAGTTACACCCTAGCTGGCTGTTAGAATTTTCTAAAGCATTTTCTCCCATAAATTAAAGAACCTCCATTTCCAGCAGCCACAATTCAATTCATTTAAAATTCAAACACACTTTATTTATCCCAAAGGGAAATGAAATGTTGTAGTAACTCATACTTTGTTTTCTCTATTATTCAGTCTTTATAGGTGTTGATAGCTGTAGGCAGGAAGGACCTTCTATACCAATCTGTTTTTCACAGGATCAGGAGAAGCCTCTTACTGAAGACAATCTGTTGTTGTCAAAAATCTTCTAAAAAGGATGCTCATGGTTGTCCATAATTGTCTGCACTTCATTAATAATTTTCCTTTGGTTCCTAGAACACAGACAACCTTCCTTATTATGATTTTAGTTTTTTAAGTAATTTGCTCTGATGCTGAGCAGATGATCAAGGAAGAGATTACACTCTCCACAACAGACTTATAGAAGAGATGTAGCATCGCTAAAGGACCTAAGCTTCCTTAGGAAGTACAGTCTGCTCTGTCCCTTCTTGGAGACGGCTTCATAGTCATATCAACAGTCTATTTATACTCCTCCACGACCTTCACTTTTTCTATCATGATGTTAACAGGATTCCACTTGTTCCTGTTTCTTCTGAAATCTACAATCATCGCCCTTGCTTTGCTGACATTCAGGATTAGAGGGTAGTTTTCACACCATGGCAAAAAGCTATTCACCAGCTCTCTGTACTCAGCATATTGTCCATCTTTGATGTACCCAATAACTACAGTCATCTGAGTATTTCTGCAGGTAGCAGGACTCTGTATGGTACTAGAAGTCAGAGGTGTACAGAGTCAAAAGGAAATTTGGGGTACTGTTGAAACTCTGATCCAAAAACGGAGGAACTAAAGTTCTCTCAAAAAAAGAATATCAGAGTCAAGCTAGCAGAGCTACTCCAACATGCACCTACCTTTAAGCAGTGCAATTCTAGAATAAAAAAGGCCATATTTTTAAAAAGGTCTACATTTCAAATTATTCCTAGCTTGTTGTATGTGAATGATCACTGCTTGACTTGTAGTTGCAAAAAAAATGTATTTCACCTCATCTTTTCTATTCATTTAATCTGCTATGGTAAATGGTATACTGTACTTATATAGCACTTTTTTCAAGTCAGGAAACTTAACCAAAATGCTTTACACTACATTTAGTCATTCACCCATTCACTTATGGGCCAAGATTCCAGTCAATTACTGTACTGGTGTCATGATTCATGTTCTGTCCTGTCCATGCTGAGCCTAATCACTCATTCAGTTCCCCTGCCATGCCTGATTGCTTACCTGTTCCACCTGGTCCCTGCCCTACTTAAACACCTCTCAGTCTCTGCCTCCTTATCTACAGCCACGAGCCAGTAGAAATCCTGCGTTTCCTTCCAAGCCTTCTGTGCGTGTACAGTAGGTGGCGGTATGCACCTAAAAGTTACTTGCAATCCGCCATTAATGAAAAGAAGAAGAAGAAGCCTTCTGTGATTCCTGACCCCTTTCTGTCCACGGATTGAACCCCCTTGCCAAGCCCTTGTCGGATCCCATCTATTCTGGATTTCTGGACCCTAACCCAAGCTTTGCCTCACGACCACCGACTATCGCCTGCCTCTCAAGCTAAGTTTGCTCTCTCTGCCTACCCATGTATGACCTTTGCCTGATCCTCGTCTCAGCCCCTGGGTGTTGCCTTCTGGATCTCCTTGTGTAGAGTATCATTGGATCCACAGCAGCCGATTCTACTTTTGTTGCGAGCTCTACCCATTCATTGCATTAGTGTTGTGTTTGATGACCATACCCTGAGCAGCAAACAATATCTCAATATTTTATTAAACTTGTTTTTTCTTTCCAAACTCCAGTGTGTGTTTGAATTTCAGGGTCCCCACCAAGTGTCCTCACAACTGGAAGAAACTTTTTGAGTGATATTCTAAATATAAAAATTAAAAGGGATTCTACCATATACTAAGTAAATGTATGTTAACTTCTTACTTTGATGAAAACAATAAATTCTAATAGAAATCATCTTCTTAGTCTTAACTGAGCTAAAACAATAAAAGTGCCATCAGATCTAAATCAGATATTGATTTTTTTTTTTTTTTTTACAATGTATGTATATATATGGGTTTAACGGGGAATTTATAGCATTGTTTTTTTTTGTTAACTTCCTCTGCTTGGGAGACATTTAAAGATGTGCTTTGAAAGCAACACACTGTCTAATAGCAGAGCAAAATCCATACTTTGGTTTCCTTGGAAACAATATTTTTATTTTACAACTCACATGATGGTGTAATCATAACACCATCCGTTTCTGTCATCATTTTACTCTGAGATGCACTGGCTTTGTCATTTCACCAAATTGCAAAACTTCAGAACATTTATATCTAGATGGTCTTTAATTGCTACATTCATGAGGTTACATTTTTAAGAGACAAATGCTCAGTTTTGTATTCTTTACTGGAAATGAATGAGGAGCTGTATAACTTGCTTAAATTAGACATTCACATGTATAATACAGTGACTCGTGTTTCAGTTTTACATCACATTTAAAAGATAATTAAGTGGAACCATAATTTCAAGGCAATATTTATAACTGAAAATAAAATTTTTTACATCTTTTACAATGAAAAGAGATAGCAGAGTTTGTATAGCCCGTTATGGACCGTTTTTGATTTTTCTCAAAGATATATTCATATACAGGGAGCATTCATGTCTTTGGGTCACAGCTGCCTGATGAGAGTCTGATATTAGTGTCTGAAATTGTCACTGGCAGTGAACTGGGAGAAAAGAGCATATGCCAACTGGCTTGTAGAGACTATTTCAAGAACCAGAAATTTTTCACATTAAACCTATGTCTGTTATTTTCTCCCACTGGCAAAGCAAAACTCATCACAACACTGACCTTTCAAGTAGTTCCCAAAAGCTTGTTTTTGTTTGCTTAAAGGTGTAAGACACTAATACTAGCACCTTGTTGAAAAACTATAACAATGTTAATTTAGCAATAAAGTCCATTACCTTTATCACACCAGTAGTATAGCCTCAATAACAGCTCTAGGCTGTGAATGTAAACTGATCTGACATACTGTGTGAGAACAACAGCTTTAAGAGAGAACAAATTAACTGAAGTGCATCCGGAAACAGATAAGCTCACATTATAATAACTATGTGACTCCAAACAACCTTTCAGTCATTACAATGTTTTCCCTGATGTTGAATGACATTCAGATGCGATAATTAGAGAGCAGCAATGTGCTCTCCAAATGCGGCAGAAGAACAGTTTCAAGGATAGCATCACACAATAAGCAAGAGCTTTTTGAAGTCAACACCAAAGCGGGATTTCTTCCACCATCTGTATAACTCTGAGGAGGCAGAAATACAATAAAGACTGAAGCTTTCCTCCCCCACTGTAACAAACTCCAGTAGAGCTAATAAAGAACAGCCAACCAAAAATATTAAACCTCAGGTTATAACAGGACAGATGTCATCCCCTCAAATGATTGAGAGCGTTCCCAGCAGGCTTAACCGTGGTATGACAGGGTTTGTCTAATTTTCTTGTGGGGTTTCTTTGCTCCTTCTGCTCAGGCTACTGTATGTTTCACAAAGACAAGATCTGACTACAGTGCCTTGCAAAGGTACTCATACCCCTTGAATCTCATCATTCCACAGTACGAGCATGAGCTCGGTTGTATTTCATCAGGATATTTTGGAATAAACCAACACGGTTAGTGCATAAGTGGAAGAAAAGAAAGAAATCTATAAATGACTTCATATTTAGCCTCATAAAGCCAATGTTTTGCTAAGCTAAATTTCCCAGATTTTAGCCAACAGATACAAGCCTTTTTGGGTATGTATTTACCAGCTTTGCATATGTACAACCATACATTTTCCTTCATTTATCCTTGCAAAATCACTAAAACCTTCACAAAATAAATTGACAGTGTGTTTCCATTTCTGAAATTCCAAACAGTTTTTTTTTTTCAGATTTTCACTACAAGTAGCACCAACCTTTCCATCATGTCTGACCAGCCTCCAGTCATTGCAGAACGAAAGCAAAGCATGACACTGCCATAGCCAGGTTTTAATTAAAGAGGGTTAGTTCAGGCTAAAGTTCAGTATTGGTTTTGTACCACATACATTGTATCATGTTTTGCATGTAGACCAGAAGTCGTTAACTCCAGACCTTAAGGTCCAGTATCCTGGAACTTACTCTACTTTCACATACCTGAATCAAATCGTTCACTTTCTTCCTCACTATCCAGTCAACTTTTCCAGAGTCCTGCTAATGGCCGTATTATCTGACTCATAAGTATTTAGGCAGCACCAGGTCTAAAAGTTCCAGGACACCATACCTCAAGAACTGGAGTTGAAGACCCCTGATGTAGACCAAAAAGTTTACATTTTTGGTTAATATCTGACCAGAGCACGGTCTTCCATGTGGCTTCCCTACTCTGGCTAGAGTCAGCATTTGTTATCCTATTGCTACTCTTTAAATATGACTGACTGTTTTCATATCCACATTTTGTCTTATCTGACTATCTATCTCCTCAGCTCCACAGGTTTCTTTGTTGTTTCTTCACTTAATGCTTTCTTTTCTTGGGATGTCCGTTAAAGTGGACAGTGACATAATGATGGGTTTGTCTTGCTAATTAAATTTGTATTTGATGAACAAGGTTTGTGTAAGACTGACTGTTTTTTAGCCCACCTTAAATTACATTTCTCCAGAACTTTATTCTTGAGGTATATGCTGTGTTCATTAGGTATAAAGCAGCTGTTTGTTAAAAATGTTGCCAAAAAGGAATTATGTGGTCAGCTGCATTGGATTTGATTCCAGGGCATCAGCTTATCCATATTTGAACAAAAGTCACTTATGATAATAAAATTATGAAATTTGCGATACCGAGAAGGTTGTGAAAATAATTGCATAACACTGTAAATATAGAAGGATTTGCTGTTCCTCCAACCATTAATCCCACAATATGTCTCATTGTTTCATTACCTGATGATCTGAAACAGAGGGTTATTGGAGTTAGTCTATGTCCCGAAATACTGACAATATGACTCTAAGCCATTTTGTTCTCATAGTTGCGTAGTTTCTAAGGAAAAAAATAGATATGTCGATTTCAAGGTTGACCTCTCATACTTCGTTTAGTAATCCTTGAAGCACGTTGGAGTATAGCTGAAAATTATGTCACTGTTCTTCCTCTTATTATTTTCCTGGTTTAAATTCATAGCTGTAAAATGTGTGGGCAGCTAAAGCTTCTGAGTCATCACGCTCGGTTGGTTTATACAGCTAACATCCCTGATGGCAATTAAAGCTATTTTGAAGAACTCAAACAGAGAAAAGAAATACCAAGGATGGCAAAGTGTATTAGAATATAAGATGACTGTGAAAGCTTCCAAAAAATAGCTGGGCTAATTATGAGCAGATTCCTTTGTGGGTAATGAGAAGAAGGCTCGACTCCCATCGCTGCTGCCATGGCTCATCCTTGGCCCTGTCACAGGCAGGTGGACACATCCCTGCCAGCCAACAGAGGAGCAACCCCACAGATGGGAAAAGCAGCTCTTCTCAACGTTCCCACAGGATGGCCCCTGGCACTCGTCCTTCTCACTTTTATGATGCCCTTCATCTTTACAAAGTACTTCACTGGGACAAACACAGACTGTGTAAACCAGTGACCTCCAAAGAAAAAACCACTATGGGCTTCAAGCAGTTCTCTCACAGTTCTGTCCATTTTAATGCCAGGAAGGGAAAGCCAAACAAAAAGTCTCTCCACATAGTGAAGTAAGAGGTATGTATTCAGATAAAAGGAAAAAGGAAACTCACAAAAGATGAGTTTCTTTTCGAGTCTGTGCTTGATGAAAGGCTATTCACAGAGAGATACGCAAAAAAAACATGCTGGTCTTTTGTTAAAACAGCATTTAACAGAACATTACAGAAGTGGGAGATCTATAGATGTGAGAGGAGGCCCTATTTGTGAAAATGGAGGCTTTAAACTATCCTAATATGCTGGAGGGTATCCTCAATTCAGCCTGTCAGAGTTTCTATTGAGCTTTAACATGCTGAGATCAAGCTTTTATCAGTGCAGACTCTTACAAAAACTTAGCAAACACTGATTCACACTCTGGCTGCAGCACTCAAACCAGACAGGAAGTAATTTCTTCCCCTTTCCTTCCCTGTGTGTTAGTTAGGCATGGGACAATATGATATTCTCACAGTATAACCTTGCATGTAAGTTTCACTATACCATCCTATTTACACAAAAACAAAGTACATTTTTTTGCCAGATTTTACTCTAAATTACCAGCTGAGCAAAATCTGCTCTGGTGTTCTCTATGTCAGGACAACATGATGGGGAGTTGGCAAAAAAATCTGCAAGTGTGTTTAGAGGAGAGCTTATTCCAGCAGGAGCAGTCAAACACACACACATATTTATAAACTGATGAACAGATTAGTAGGCAATGTATGTTTAAATTTCCTTCCCAATGGGCTCAATAACATTTGGGGAAAGATAACGCTGGAATTGAACCAACATCTTCTGATTCCAAACTAATTAGTCTTAATGGGTAAAGGATACCCCAACATGTCGCCAACAGCCCATGAAAAAAAAATACATTTTTTGAAGCAGGACTGTTTATCCAATATCCATCATCCTACAAGGTTGCAGAGGGGGTGGAGCCTATCTCTGACCATAGAGAGGCAAAGTAATGGATAGGTCACAGTTCCATTAAAGGGAAGCAAAAATACAGGATGGATAATCAGTAGTGAAAACATTAATGGAAATATTCACTACAGATAAGAAAAAGGGTTAAAGATATTTCAGACCATAAATACATTTTTAAATGTTGTATGCAAATCATATATTAATATTAAGTATAATATAAATCAAAAATGATGTTCATCATCTTCAAATCTCCTCTGCCCTATTTTTCTTTTTGAAATCTCCACAACAGTGTTATTTTTTTTTGTAACAGATTTTCAATTTTAATAGATTTTAAGAATAATAGCAATTGTCAGTACGTCTTGAATGTAATTTAAACCTGATACAGTGGCTTTAGTTTTACCTAAAACATTTACTTATAACAATAATAATAATAATAATAATAATAATAGTAATAATAATAATAATAATAATAAAGACTGATTCAAGTGTGTTTTTAAATGTTTTCTTCACAGGGCGTTCTACCCTTTGCCCGGTATCTCTTTATATTGTGACACCCAGAGGCAAATTTATGAGGTCAGTTTCAGGTGCTAAATATGTGCAAACCTGAGGCTTCCTGAGGTGTCCTTCTGAACTACCCAAGGCAGATCTGCTTCTAATAAAGCCCAACTGAGCAAACATTGTCGATCTGCACAATAACTACCACATCTAAATAATTTATTTATCTGCATTTGAGGAAAAGTCTGCCTAAATGTATGATTTTTTTTATGCAAATTAAAGCAGAGTAAATGGATTTCTAACAGGACAAAGCTGAATGTGTTATGCAGATTGCATTGGAAAATAAAGAGAGCTGTTAAGGATTTTGGAAGAGTGATAAAAACAGCCACATAAATTCAACCTGCTATACTGCTGAATTTCTAATAAAAAAAGGTTGGCAGGATATCACAGAATTTAATATTGTTCTCTGTTTTTATTAAATCCGACTTGCATTAATGCAAAGAATTTTTTGAGCTAAAAAAGCGTGCTTTAATGTTATTTAAAGCCATACTTTAAACTAGAGAACATCAACCTTCTGAATGTTTAACAATCAAATACACAGAAATATTACAAATGAAAAAAAAAAACTTAGAAGGAAAAAAACATCCTTCAGTTAAGGTCCACCAAGTAATTCTTGTAGAGTCTGCAATAGAAAACAAAAACACTTCGTCTTTTTAATTTGACAACTTCATTCAATGTTATTTTATCTCCAAATCAATAAAAAGGGATGTTTTGTCTCACTGTTTTTTATAATCTGAAAGATATCTTGTTGATATAGAAACCATCTTGTGTCAAATATTGTTAAATACATTTTGATAATTTACTCATCAATTCAGTATTTCAATTAAGAAAACGGATCTTTGACCTGATACATTATAAAGGGTCAGTTTCTTTCATCTGTGTAACGTGATCACTGTGTTTTCAACTTCATGTTTTAAGTGTGATCAGCATTGCTTTACTTTTGAATTTACTAGAACAAAGTTACACTTATTGACTAACCAGGCAAAATGAAAAGTCACAGACAAAATAGATTTTTTGAGCAATAAATTGTACACAAAAATATAGACGATGAGTCAACAATATTTAACTTGCAAGCAAGATGAATCATTGCGAGATTTGGGAATTCACAGATTCCTACAAATACATCTTGCCAGGAGCCAGCAGATACCTTTGGCTCGTTAAAGAAATGTGTGGACCAATGAAATGCAATGAAGTGTCAGCGTGGAGGGCTGAAGCAAAACAATCAGGGCTGCACTGGTTTTAGCTGGAACACCATTTATTTATTTTTGAAACACAGCAAAGGGTGTGATTTTTAGCTTTTTGGATGGGAAAAATTTTTGTGCATTTCTACTAACCAGATTTGTTAAGATTTTGATTCATGAGTTAATTCTGTGCAACAAATCAACACTAATACATCTCAGCTTCAACTGCTGCTATGATTGGCTAAAACCTTGACATGAAAAGCAGGTACCCATTCAGCTTGACAAATTGTACTTAATGTCCCTCCCTTTTGTGAGCATTTTCAAATGGAGGACTTCCAGATCAATACCGTGTAGACTTCAGAATGAATTACACATATCAATCTGACTTATACCAGATTAAAATAATATCAATAACCGCACAAATAAAAGTGGGGGAAATGCTAAACTAACTTCGTAAAAAAAAAAATATCGCAATCAGAAATACAGGGAGAGCAAAAAATTAACTCTACTGTTCAGACACCTTACTAAACCTGCTCAAGGATGTCGGTCAGTCCATTTTGCTGATACATTTTGCATGTACCTTAAAATGGTGGCCATCATTTGTAAGAAGTCTTACTCTTCCAATAAGTTATTTTCTCTAGGGGTGAGCAATTATTAATTTCAGATGTCATATATTTCAGAGAAAGAGGCATGTGATTTTTCAGTTTATCACAATACATATCTTAGCAATTGCCAAAAGGACTTCTGTATTTGCATTTGTATTGGAATTTGAGAAACCCTCAAATGCAAAATGTAGTTTTAAACCACTGTTGTGATATTTCTAAACAATCAAATAGATCTTAACTTTGGAAATGTGTAGTGGCCTTCTTTTATTTCATCAGTCCAGCAGTATGAAGCACCATGTGAGACAGGAGCAGCCCACCTCTTTGGTTGATGCAGACCAGGAAAACCTGCATCACTCCATCACATCTCTGGCAATTCAGTGTTAGGACTTTAAACCCCAGAAGCATATTTCAACAAATGTTTGTAGTTTCAAAAATGGTAACTTTTTGAATTAATGCTAACATATACATGTAAGGTGGCAACAGTTAAGATGTCTGGAGGTAATGAAAATTAAAATATCAACCTGACTTTTGTCTTCATGCTGTAAAGGATGGTAGATGGCTAACAGATCTAAAGATCAACTATAATAAATGCACCATCAACAGTCTCAGCCAGTTTTCTGTATTGATGTAATCCACCCCCATCAACTGCAGCCAGCTGAACACTCTTGACCTCTCTCATTACATCAATAATAGATGTGTTGATGTGGAGACTGTAAACATATTTTAAAAGTTTACAGAAGTGCAGCAGCTCCCTGCATGGACAGACACAGTCACGTGATGAGGATTATTTGATAGTCACCGAGCTGGAGAAGGTTTGCTTCATTACCTCCACAGAAGCCAGCAGGGGTCCTGCTGGTTTTCCATATCAGCCAAGCACCACTGTGAGTATAGACTCAATGAAAGAGATGAAAGAGATGAATACTTTTCTAGTAATATGTGGGTTATTTGATTCATATGCATTATTTTCCAAATGATTATCTGATGGCAGTTGTTTGAGTTCAGCTCTATTATTTGACAAATCTGTTATTATATGATATGCATAAAAAAGTTCAGAATGAAAGAAAAAGAAATATCATATTCCCATACCGTTTTCTGTTTTTCTATAGGTTGTAAATGTTAGTTTATGTCACCATGTGTCATCTTTTCCAATTAGTTAACATTAATAGGATACACTAAGCCCTAAGATGAAGATAATTAAAAAACATATTTAGCAACACATAAACAAGATTTAAAAGTTTCTAAAACAGCTAACATTAAATCGTTACTTTAAAATATGTAGATTCAATTATTTAAAAGGCTCTAGCTCTGCACTAGATATCTGGATTTGGAGAAAGAAGAGATTAGTGTCACATAACAAAGAAGTTACCAATTCCAAAATAGGCTTCAAAACAAATCCAGTTTAAAAAAAGTTAACGCTGGTGTGTTGATTTAAGAAGTTCATTATTCTGGGAAGGTATATCTTAATAGATATAATAATCATCCTCCTTCTTACCCATTAGCACACATTCATTCTTGTCAACATGTAAATGTGGCTTTGAGAAGTCAGTATGATTTTTAAAAATTAAAAAAAAAGAACCTCATTCCATTTAGACCAGCATGATAGTTACCATTAATTCTCATAGGCATTTGGAAACTGCTGTCAAATCAAACTTTTCTGTCATTTGGTTATCAGACAAGAACTAAAGAGCTATAGATCTTTTACTGCTTTACTGCGTGCACAACCCCCTCTCTCATACCCCCTTTCCTGTCAGCCTACTGTCTGAAAAACGAGCCACTAGTCCTGAAAAAACTCAAAAAAAAAATGTAAAAACTTCAGAATCAACTGGTTAAACTAAGATGTTAGTGTTGGGATCTAGAAGAAACCAAGAGTACATAGGTCCTTGCCCTTTATTTAGAGACAGCCAATAGGTAAGCTACAAACCATTTAGTTTTAAGGACATAAAATTAGCCTTAGTGTCCCTTTGCAGCCCGACTGCTTTGCATGAAAACACACTGTGATCTGGGGGTAATAAAAAGTGTAACCATTTCTTTTTTCTTCAAGCTTTTTACGGCACTAGTGGCTTGTTTTTCTGACAGTAGATTGACAGGAAAGGGGGTATGAGAGAGGGGGAGAGACATGCGGGAAAGGACCACAAGCCAGATTCGAACCTGGGTCGCCCGCGTCGAGGACTAAGGCCTCCGTACATGGGTGGTGTGCGCTAACCACTGCGCCACCTGCACGCCCAGAAAGTGTAACCATTTCTAAACATTTCTGCCCTCATTGTCTAATCAAAAACTTTATGTACTGCAGTAGTTGTGCTTTAGGGAAGCAAAAAATGATCAGTTATGTGCTGGAGAGGTCAGTTTACAATGCAGCTAAGAAATAAAACCACAGCCAAGGGGATTTTCTTTGTGAATATCGATTCTTCAAGCACTGGTTGCTGCTTAACAAAAGAAAGGATATTTTTTTTTAGTTCATAAGTTCAGTCCTTCAGCTCAGAGATGGATTCATCAGAAAAAAATTGTATCTAAATCAAATGAGTTGTAAATATGCAGGACAATTATTAGTTAAAAAAGGATAAATAGCCTAAGCAAAGTCTGTGTTTTTACAGAGACGTAAAAGTTTAAGTTAGCAATATTTGTTGCAGATCTTTGCAAAGGCTTGGCATTTCTGCATACTGACATTTAAGCTGAATTTAATTATACAATCTCAAAAAACAAAATTATTACTAATTTGTGTATCTGTTTACCAGGATATGACTGGCACAGAGAATAATTAGAGTGGAATTCCATTATTATAATGAAGGTATTCAAATTCAGATTTTAAGAAGTGTGACAGGACACCATAGTCTGACTTGACCAATTGCTTTAAATAACCAATGCACTATCTTTTGTTCTTATACAGTTGGGAATGTTTTGCAGTTGATGACTGTTTAACTGTTCAGTGACAGGGATACAAATCAACATCATCATCATCAAAAATGGCTTCAACTTTCAATGGTGATCCACTCCACAGGAAAATCCATTCTTTCTTTTTGCGCATTTAATGAGAATCAAAATGTGCCAGAGCTTGTTTAGCTTTCAGTTTTGTTTAAAAGTCCAAAATTAAAATTTTATCGCTCATTTGACTGGATGACTCTAAAGCTGCTTGTTTTCCCCTGGAAAGGATCCACTACTCCTGCACTGTAATCATTTTTTTCTGTATATTTTCTTTATGCAGAGCTCATCAGCAGCTCTTTCATCAAACTGTATTTTTTACAGACTCTATGGAGGGATGTGCTTCTTTTTCTACTTCAAAATTCTTTGATAAGCTCAGTTTTCAAATGGCTTTTTACACTTAATATCTAAAGGAAACAATGAGCAGATTACAGCAATATACACTATAAAAAATTGTTGATCTTAAGACTGACCATAAGGTTTAATAGTTCAATAAAAGAATTAAAATGTATGGTTATAATTAAATTAACTGGCCAATAAATAGTTGATGGATGATAAAATGACAGAAGTATATTTTGAAAAGGTTAAATACAGGTTTATTTACTATGTTCTGGTGATTTTATCAGTAAACACAATGATCACAAACCAAAACGGTCTGACATGACACCCTTCACCTACACTTTGTGTCAGAAACTAAAAATAAAACACATATTGTGTTGTACCACTCATGATTTAACAGCTTGGTTGAAGCATCAAAACCCCTCCAGTTTTGTATTTTGGGGGGTTTTATTTAACATATCTAAAAATGTGAAATAAATCAATTTATCTCCTTACTTGAATTGAAACATCACTGTAGGATCCTCCTATAACTCCAGAAATAGCCAGTGGAACCTCATTTTGGATTGGTCTGGAACCGTCGGGGCAAATGAACCCTGGATCGTGCACCTTGGTGAGTGAAGCCCTGACAAAATCCAGTGACTGCTCCAAAGCATAGGTGTCTTTGGAGCAGGTGTCTAGGATGTGAGCGCCCAGCTTGAGGCCAGGAAGGATGCGATCGCTGGAGTTAATCTCATCGAGCGCTAAAAGCATGGCCTCCAGTCTCTGGATTCCCCGCTCTTCGTTGATTTTCCCACAGTCCTCCATTCCTTCACCTTTCTCATGCACAGGGAACAAGCCACCAATCACCAAGTCCCCGTCCATGATGATCTCACGTTTGGCTGAAGGAGGTAATCTGGAGATGCTGGGCAGGACCCCGGGTATCAGCACCTCCAGCAGGAACATATGAAAGGGCCAGTAAAGGGCGAAACTGGCCCTCCAGTTAGTGCAGAGTGCTGCATGCAGCATAGTAGCTTCAGGCTGCAAGGTTTAACTACTCAAAGAAGAGATGGATGAAGGTTCACAAGGACTGAAGGAAGTCTTCTGAGCCAAGCATTTCTGATAATACCTGAAAACATGAGAGAGAAGGATTAGAAATACAAATCATTGAAAAATCCAAAACTTCATAATGGCTTTGTGTTAATTTTATTAAGGTTATATGTGATAAATGATCCCAAATTCATCCACAAATGTGAAGAGAAAAAGGAAAAAAAACATACCATCACAGAAGTAAACAATTACAGTCATGACATTTTTAGATTAACTGGTAACAAACCATCTAAAGGAGATCATGGGCCTACACGTGCAGCTCAGGGAATGATGCAGAAAACAGGACTACATTTCATCCTGGACCATCTGAACTATTTACTCACATAAGCCAAGATGCTATTTATGGAGTTTACCTGGATTTTCAACATCAACAAGCCAAATGTTCTTCACCAGAAGCTGAATCTAACCATTTCTACCTGTTAACACATTACCAAGTGTCATGTTTACAGATTACAGCAGATGAGAATAGGAAATATATTGTACCACACAACAACAAAAACTACCACAATAATGATTTACAATAATCATGTGATATTTTTATTTGTCAGGATCAGCTGATTCATCTGGGAGATAGGAACCAGCTGAGGCTCAGCTCACTCATGGTTGTGGAGGTTACATTATTAGTCCTCTGCCATATAGTTTGGCACATTCTGAAAAGGAGACATAGTAAGAAAAAACAGATACAAGTCATGTAAGTGTGGAATATATTTTGATTTATTTCATTCCACTCTTCTACCCTTGAATACAATTCATGGCAGCCTATTGCATTCAAAAGTCACCTAACTATTATGGATTTCAGCCATGGGTTATTTAGTCCCAGTATGAGAATAGCGGTTCTTTGAACGCCTCAGATGAATGTTAGAGAACATATTTAATAAATGCCTTAAAACAAGCCATACTACAGATAAGTTAGGAAGGGAGTTAATGTTTAAAGAAGGGGTTGGTTATGAGATAAATCTTCAAACTTTAAACACCTCATGTACAGAGCAACTACAAAGCTACCAAGAAATAGCTTTTCAATTAAACCTTCCCGGGCAGTGGGACCATTAATCAGAGACCTTTGTAACTCTGGGGAATCTGCAGCGCTTCACAGCAGAGGTGAAAGAATTTGAGAAAAAATGGATATCAGTTGTGCACTGTGCAAATCTGATCTTTAGGAACAGTGTTAAGGGGGATTTTAATGCTGAAGTTCGAAAGTTTAATCTCTGGTTGTAAAAGGTTACAGACGTATTCAAAGAGATGTTCGATTCTAGATGCACAAAAAAGGACACTAAGACCAACACTTTTTTTGTCCAAATCCTATTGAGCTTAAGAGCTAAACTTTCTGAAGTGAAAGCCAGTGGTCATTTTTTTAATCAGATAATGAAAACCGAGTGAGTCCTCAGTGTGACCACATAAAACATTTATAGATAGTTAGGGCGCTACAGAACATATTCTCCAAGCTTTATAGTTGAGATAACACATAGACGGAGGTTCACCTCAATGGCTGGGGTTGCCATGGAAACATTGTGGATAAAGAAAATAAGGGTGGGACTGCAGGGGGAAGTGGGCAGTGAGACACGTATTCTAATTTAGCTTCTGAACATGTTGTGAGGTTTCAGAGATTGGACCACAGAAAGGAGTGGATGTGATGTATGATCAGGGAGGGAGGAGGAGAAAATATCCAAATCTGTACCATGAAAGCGGTTCAATGAAAACTCTTGGGTATGTGAGTCCACATATTTATCATAGCAGATATCAGCTGTAATGATTTCCTAGAAAAGATGTAACAGAAGACATTAAAACAGGTAGAAAGATAAATCAGGCCAAGCTTGGTCCTCTTCTTTAGGGTGAGTTCTGTTTGTATTTCTAATATAATTTGATTAATAAGACTATAACTAAAACCATCGGTGTTATCGGTATGTTCTCTGACTTTATTCAACCTGAATGTGTTCTGTTTCCTGTGGTCAAAGAAGCAGAAGACCGTCACAGCTGGTGGGGGGAAGAGATGCAGGGGCTGGATAGAAAAAACATCAGCTTCTGTTGCTACACACAGATACGAACATTTGGTTTGTGTGTGAATTAGCATCCTCTTACACTGAAAGATGTCTTGTGACAGCCAGGAACCAGTGCTACCATCAAACGAGACAGAAAATGAGGAGACTAAGAATGGAAGCGTGTATCTCAGCAGATAAATATTACATCAGGGTTGTGGGTGGGAAACCTTATAATGCTTTTGTTGGATCTGTAACTCCTCTGCCCATCAACGATTACACCAAACAACATAAGACGGCTCGTGATGTTGAAGCAGTCACAGATCTGCTGCTGCTTTGTGCTCTGAACGGTGAAAACAGGTGGATGGTATTTCTGTACCATATTATTAAAACCGAAGATAGAAAATACCTTAAAGGAGTTCAATGTTAGAAGTTTAATTGCCTATCTATGTTGTCTACTGGAGCAGATGGCTAGAAAGACAGGGTCACAGGGTGAATTAATGGTCCAATAAGGAGCAGCCAATTAGGCTGACCCATGTAAACTATGTCAAGGTAGGACATCTACAAAAAGCTCTCATACAGCAAATAAATAATCAAGCCCTTTATTTACACACATCATATAATGTTTCTCTCTAATTACCTAAAATAATGACTAAATGAGCTGACTTATTTAGAGCTAATTTAACACCAGCATAAAGCTAAATCTCTGCCTCCAACACCAGAGAAGCTTCTCGATAGCATAATTAAAAACTATCTTGAAACGGCTGTCACACACTCACACCCAGCAGCCAATGGAGTCACTGTGCTCTCCAGCTGCCTGCGCTCAATATTCTCTCTGAAAGGAGAGTTCAAAAAGGAAAAGGGGAAAAAAAGCAGTAAAGCTTTTTTCTCAGCTTTGAACCAGCAGCGAATGTAAGTCTCTTGCAGCTTCACCACAGAAAGGAGTTTCTTCATGATGCCATTGACCTACCTCTTTAAGCAAAAACGGCTAACGTGCAAGATGTGACTAAGAGGAGGGAGTCAGAGATGATAGGTGACTTAAATGGAAAGCATGTTATTATTATAATAAAAACAGTGTGTGGAGAAACTAGCTAAAAGCAGATGATGAATATAAAAACATTATTGTTTTTCTCTGTGTATATCTTTAATTTGAGAAGTAACTAAGTGTTTACATTAACTGAGACTGGTTGTAGACAATTTCCACTTTAATGAAACACTTCAGTGTAAATGACATGACATTTAATTCAGAGCGTACTTCAATGCATGTGAATCCTTCAGACTGTTGATTGTTAAAGCTATAATAAATAGATATCATCCAAACATAGAATAAAGGTTACCCCTTTCTCCAGATCTGTAAAAAAAACTAAAACTACTAAATATATCTTTTTCAGATAAACTAGAAATTAGTGGGTAACAAAAAAAAACAAAAAAACAAATTAACCTCCAGCATTCCTGTTCCATGATTTCTATCATATAATCTCCAGCAGGGACTCTGTTTATCCCTGCACCTGGACTTGTCAGCTGAAGGAATTAGGATGCAACTGTGGTTGACCAAGAGCCAGATGATTGCATTTGAACATGGATCAGAGGCATAATTTCATCCAAACCTGCGGGGTGGGATCTGGGCTGTCAGCCCATTTAACTCCCAGAAACCACATTACACCAAGTTAAAGAAAATCTCACCTGGATGCTTATGAGGGGAAAATTATATCAGCAGTCAGAGACTGAGACACAACAGGTTGGTTCAGCTCAAAAATATGAACAGCTTTAGACTATGTGTTATTTGCTTAGAGTCTCATCCACTCTAATTTGTTTTTTTACACTATTTAAACGATTAATAATAATTAAATAAATCATACAAAAAAGCAGACTTTTTTCACTGTAAAGGATCCAATTTTGCAGCCTGGGTTTTTTTCCCCAGGCCTATAAGCAGACAAAAAAGGTGATCTATTAAGTATAGCTTTTAGTACGTAGGTTACTTAGTTTCTGAATTGAAAGATAGAAAATATTAAAACGTTTGGAAGGTGTTGACGTCTAATGAGAAACGTTAACGGGATTTATCTAGCAATCTCTGTAAAAAGAAAATGAACACTAACTTCCGAGCCACTGTTAAATGTTTTTCATAGTTTCCTACCCTTCTTGAAGGTAGATCTCTCTGAATTTCTTCTCTTCACCAGCCGCGTGTCGGTTCACTAAACACAAAGTCCGTGGGGCTTCATGACATAGAACCGAGTCCAGATGTTGCTCACTTTCAGCATGTTGACCAGCCAGCTGTTAAGGACCTGTCCTTGGTGCTGAATTGTTGTTCTCACTGATTGCTCTTGATGATCCTCCAACTTCTGCCCCCTCAGCCGATCAATGGATCTCCACTCACAACAGAAAAGAAGAAAGAGAAAAGAAGAAAACCACTCACGACGCGTCCACAACAACCACGGATGGATCCCACCTGTCCGACCGCAGCTGGGCTCTAAAGGAGAATGAAACCACAACGTTTGATTTGTGGCTTACAGTGGTGACGCGTCGGGAAGTTACTTGGATTCAAGTTGCTAAAAAAAGGAGCCGCTTAGAAATGCCGCTGAAGACCAGTTGGATGCAACCTTCCCCTGTGCCTCCACAGAAATAATGACGCGCCGATCTCTCCTGGCCACCCCGATTGTTTCTAGAGTCGAGAATAATGAGCCCTCTGTGCAACAGGGATACCGAGAAGATAAGAACAATGGAAATACATTAAACATGCTTCTAACTTCTCGTGGGTCTTAAAAGTACAAGGTGAAATGTGGATCTCACTGCAAAATATATCAATATGTAAAAACGGGAGGGAATCCCCACAAATAATTATACTAGATCGTTTTTTTTTTCGGTTCAACCTATTTTAGGCTGATGAGAAAAGGATATCTACTTTTTTTTGGCCACTCCACGAAGGCTGACTGGGTCCTCATTCATCTCCATCTCATTAAAATTGAATGACACTTGAGGTGAGTGGCGCAGCACTTAATAAACTTGAGAGACACAATGCATAGTTTGTTTTTCACCAAGAACAGAAGACAAACACCACAGCGCACACTCACGGAGGAGATCCTCCGCTGTTCATGAGTATTCAGCTTTTTTTCTTTTACATTCAATTCAATACAGTTTATGCATGTAGCCCCAATTCACAACAAATCACAACGGGTAGCCTACTTCACAGAAAAGGTGCCTTTATTCTGATTATATGATGGCTATAAAACTGCTCACTTTACTGATTCTACCGAAATGACATGGGGGTACTTTGTTCATGTACAGTATTGTTACAACCGCCTAAAGCTTAAGCAGACAAAGACAATTTTAACAAAATTGACGCGATATAACCAAAAGGAGAGAGAAGGAAAATGAAAAATTCTAAATGTATTTTGAAATGGAATCCTGGAAAAGTATCAAAATAGAAAATTCTTTTATTTTCGAAGTCTAATATACCAATTTTAAGATGTCAGGAAATAATTTGAAATTAGCAATTCATCTCTCCGGGGAATAGCCTAGGAGTGTAAGACATTCAAAACAACCACCAACATTCCCAAGTGTGGCTGTGGAAGCAATATCCTCCAAATAGCAGACCAGAAGATGCTGAAAGAAGTCTCCCAAATCCATTAAAATCTCACCAATGAACCTAGTGGTATCAGAATGCATACCTGTGCAGTGATAGAAACACTTTATTACTCTAATCTTCATGGGAGCTGTTCAAGGTGGAAGCCGCTGTTGATTTTAAAACTAAAAACCAAATGCAGGATTCTAGAGTAAGTACCTTATGACAAGTATTGAGGGTAGTGGTGTCATGGTTTGGGAGGTGCTTTGCTGCAACAGGACTTACAGTGCTGCTCACCATTATTGGCACCCATGAAGTTTAAGTACATATAGTGGAATATTTTCTGAAGGAAATTCATCAAGTGAA